>JALBZB010000320.1:0-32949 GCA_038050625.1 Pythium sp. MPC-2022a
CGCACAACCCGGAGATTATCGAGTCCAAGCACATCACGCACGCGATCACGGTCGACGAAGTGGGCACTGTGGTAGAGACCCACCAGGTTCAGGACCGAGCGGACTACCTCCCAATAGTGTCCCCCTTGGCCCAACAGCCGTATGTTCAGAAAAGCTACGAAGAAACCGAGCGTCTACTCAATGTGGACAATGTTGTGGGCAATGATGTGCCGACGTATGACGAAGTCGCGGAAGTGAACGACGAGCAGACGTTGGCGTCGCCGTTCAGAGAAGCCAAGATCAAGACGTTCGGAGACAGCAAGGAAAGCGGCAAGCTGATCGTCGAGGAAGAGCGCTCCGAGGGCCGCGTGGGCAGCCACGTGTTCGCCGCCTACTACCATGCGGTGGGGGGCTTCCCGATCGTGTTCGTCATCCTGCTCTCGCAGTTTTTCTGGCAGGGCTTCCAGATCGGCAGCGACTTCTGGCTCAGCAGCTGGTCGAGCGACAGCATCACCCACCCGGACCAGCCAGTGCCCACCACGTACCGACTCAGCGTGTACTCGGCGCTGGGGCTTGCTTCGGCGTCCATGGTGCTCGTGCGCACGCTCGTGATCACGTACTCGGGCATGCGCGCGGCCAAGAGCCTCTTCGACCGCATGACCTACGCGCTCATGCACGCGCCGATGCGCTTCTTTGACGTGAACCCGATCGGTCGCATCCTTACGCGCTACGGCGGGGACGTCTCGGCCGTGGACGCCATGATCCCGTTCATGTTTGGCACACTCGCTGCGAACTTGTTCTCCGTCGGCTGCAGTGCGGCGACGGCGGCCGTGGTGATCCAGTGGAAGGGACTGTTCCTTATCCCCGTCATGGTGCTCTACTACTACATCGGCGCGTTCTACATCCGTCCGGCGCGTGAACTGCAGCGGCTGCAGAAGACCACGTCCGCGCCTGTGCTGAACCACCTGTCCGAGACCGTGGACGGCGGCTCGGTCGTGCGTGCGTTCGGTCCCAGCCAGATCGTCCGCTTCTACATCACGAACAATACCAAGCTGGACGCGAATAACAAGATCTGGTTCGCGCAGCTCTGCGTGTCGCAGTGGTTCTCGCTGCGCATCCAGCTCGTGGGCAGTCTGCTGCTGCTGGTCGTGACCACGTCGCTCGTGATTTTGCGCAACGACCTGTCGGCCGCGATCATTGGGTTGGCGTTCTCGTACGCGCTCAAGGTGTCGACCAACCTGGAGAGCATCGTGCGCGTGCTCACGCGCATGGAGACCGCGATGGTGAGTCCCGAGCGCATGCAGGAGTACATTGAGATCCCGCAGGAGGCGCCGTACCGGATCCCGACCATGGACCCGCCGGCCTACCCCGAGTGGCCATCCAGCGGATCCATTGAGCTGGACCATGTGAGCTTCCGCTACAAGGAAAACGACCGTCTCGTGCTGAAGGATCTGTCGTTCACAGTGAAAGGAGGCGAGAAGATCGGTATCGTCGGTCGCACGGGCGCTGGCAAGTCGAGTCTCACGATGGTACTCTTCCGCATCAATGAGGTGGCCTCGGGTTCGATCAGCATCGATGGTGTGGACGTAGGCAAGATCGGACTCAAGGCTCTGCGTGAGAAACTCTCGATCATCCCACAGAACCCCGTGCTGTTCAAAGGCTCACTGCGCAGCTACTTGGACCCATTCAGTGAGTTCAGCGACGAAGAGCTCTGGGGCTCCATCCGTCAGGTCGGGCTTAGCGACCGCATCAGCAACGACGAGAAGAAGCTCGAGTGTGTGGTGGAGGAGAATGGCGAGAACTTCAGCGTGGGCGAGCGCCAGATGCTCTGCATGGCTCGCGCGCTACTGCGCCACTCGCGCATCGTGATCTTCGACGAAGCCACGGCCGCGATCGACCACGAGACCGACAAGGCGCTGCAGAAGGTGATCCGCACGGCGTTCGCGTCCTCGACGGTGCTAACGATCGCGCATCGCCTGGACACGATTCTGGACTCGGACCGCATTCTGGTGCTGGACGGTGGTCACATTGTCGAGTTCGCGTCCCCCGATGAGCTCGTGAAGAAAGGCAGCGGGCACTTCTTCGAACTGATGAAAGAAGGAGGGTACCTGGACAAGTTCATGGCGTCCTCGTCGCCTTCATCGTCCTTGTCTTCGTTCGAATAATCGACGCAGATAATAGCAGGAACAAAATCGACAGTAAGCCAAAAGTTAGCAACATCGTTATTATAAAAACGAACTAATTTCATGAATTCTCCTCCCTCTTGCTTCCAAATTCATCAAGACTCAGGGTTGCAGCTCAGCACTAGTGCCAATAAATGATGAGTTTTGAGAGTGCCACAGATTGAATATCTCTCCTCAAAAGTGTTGGAAAATGTCGAATCACAATTTTAGGTCAACCTGAAATTTTCCAGCACATCGGAGGATACCACCAGGCTTATATTTCAACCACGCATTTGGTATCAAGAAGCAAACCGCGTGACACCAGCTATTGTGTCCGCACGAACTCTGTCAACGCACGATTCGGGCAGCAGTGCTGGGAACGGGGTGACCACAAGAAAAACAGCAAAGCCTTTCACATTCGAGTTCTTGCACTTGGAACGTTGTGATCCAAAGTGTTCTTGTGGCCAGAAGGCGATTCGCTCTTGCCACGCGCACGCACGTACCAATTTTGACCAACCAGAGCCGTCTATTTTTGCAAACACGGCAAAAAGCAGACAGATCACAAATTGAATTCAATGCGGCGGCGGGTACTCCACGGCGCGCTGCGACGGCAGCGCTGCAGCAGCTCATGCTCGCACCCAGACGCAGCTCATATAAGAGCATCAAGGCGCTTTTCCAGCAAAGCAAGCGCCGCAAAGCTGCCATCACCACAGTCCTCTTCCTCGTCTTCATCGGTGTCTTCGGGGCCGTCGGCGCTGCAGCAGCAGCTGAGCTTCTGCTGTCTGATGTGCGGCTGGGAGAGCGCGTGCACGTCGTGTCCCTTTGACTGGTACGGCTTCGATCCGCGCAAATTCAGGAACAGCCAGGGCCGGCGGAGAGCATCAGCTGCAGGACCGGGCGAGCGTGCGGGTCAGCACGAACTCCAGGAAGCGCTCGCTGTTCTCGGCCTCACTGGGAGAGTGGACGCTCAGGAGGTCAAGGCCGCGTTCCGCGCCAAGGCGCTTGAGTGGCATCCAGACTGCAGTACGCACGAGGGCGCTGAAGACACTTTCAAGGAGATCGTGCGCGCATATGAGCTGCTGCTGGCTTCGTTCCCATCGTCCCAGTAGCAAACACTCAATCGGACTACCTGCACATTTTGAAGGCAATACAAGTCTTAATACTTCCATATTACAGTGCTTTACAACGTCAACAGTCAAACGAGTTTCCCCCATGGTTGAAGGTCTTCTACAACAAGGAATCACTGATGACAAGACAATTTTTAATGAAACACATTTTCTAGTACAAAAATGACCAAGGACGGCTTGGAGAGAGGCTCTGGCTAACCCAAACACTTGGGAGAGCAACTTGAAAGCATGTTCTTCGCTCAGGTAGTACTTGGTTAACATGGAGACGCTTGATAACTGTACACTCAATGCATGTCTCTGTTAATGCTCCACTTAACGTTACAGCTGATGCGATGATGTCTGGAACTTGTGGAGATACACGCCTGCCTACACCAATTAAAAAAAAGTGCCCTCACCGCACTTTACGAGATCCTGTGGCTTTGCATACGCGACAACCTCGCTGTTGTCGAGCACCAGAATGCGGTCCGAGTCCAGAATCGTGTCCAGGCGATGCGCGATCGTTAGCACCGTCGAGGACGCGAACGCCGCGCAGATCACCTTCTGCAGCGCCTTGTCGGTCTCATGGTCGATCGCAGTGGTGACTTCGTCGATGATCACCGTTTATGAGAGGTGCAGCAAACAATTTGGAGTTCTCCCCGAATTGGCATTCACTCGCTCTTGCCACGCGCACGCACCAATTTTGAGCCTGCACCGCGGAGACCTGCCAGCTTCGTGCTGGCGATAGAGGCCCAAAAATACAGGCGTACAGGAGGCCGATCCCCCAACCAGGGTTGTGCAATGGTTCAATCTGCTCGATCTCAAGAGACCTCTGAACTCAGAAGTCAACTGGGGAAAGTACGACACCTCGCTCACTGTATGTATCTCGTCATAGAGCACTTTGCGCTAGTTATATGAAGGTCACCCATGTTTCGTCCAGTTGTCCAGCTCGGTTGTCTCTCGAGCGTTCGTCAAACGACGTGTGCAAAACCTTTCCAGTCGCGTGCATGCGATCATTCATACCCGAGTGTGACCAAACCGGCGGGAATAATAAATGAACAGCAGCCAGTGTGTTGACTTGTGAGTAATGAATGATCCGACCCCACGCTTGTCATGCAAACCGTTGTATTCCACACACGCACATCAACTTTCCAATAGAGCAGGCAGGCGGACACGGGAAGTAGCGTTTGTGTGGCGCAAAACAATAAATAATGAAAAATGCCATTGAAACTACTATACAAACTATATGCTTTAAATGAAATGTTGATGCCATAATTTCTTTCTAATTAAATGGATAAATATATTTCTTCTTTTCCGGAGAGTGCTCTTGATCTCTCGGATGTTGTCTGAACGGCAGGCAGTCAGCGCACACTCGGCTCACATTTCATTTGGCGCGAGCTCTTCCTCGCTCAGCATTACCGCACCATCAGCACAGGAAAGAGAAAGAAGGAGGTGCTCGAGAAAGCGCACTCATCTTCGCTCGTCTTCGTCGCTCGGTGCGTGTGTCTGGTGCTAATAAGCTGATACACATCGCACTCACCCACTTTTCCTACCAGCAGCCTAGCTGATCGAGATGGCGCGCCCGTCGCACGCAGGCACGACGTGGGTGCCGCTGCGCGAGAACTACTTCGTGACGCCGCTGCTGTCAGCCAAGGAGAAGGCGTACCTCGTGCGCAAGTCATGCGAGGCCGCGCAGGAAGTCGTGGAGCGCGCGCGCAGCACGGGCGGCCCCGTACAGTGGCGCCACATCGAGAAGTACCAGGACGTACAGATCTACGCCGGCCAGCCGCGCGCCCCCCACGGCGCGTCCACGCAGACCGCCGACATCGTGAGCATGTGCGGCGTCACGAGCGTCGCAGCGAGCGTCAAGGAGGTCGCAGCGCTCTTTGATCTCTCCACCACGCGCGCGATGAAGGAGTTCTCGATGGACAACCGCGATTTGTTCTTCGATGCGATCGTGCTCTACAACCTCAGTCCGCGCACAAAGGAGAAGCCGCTGCACCAGGTGACGGCCAAGTGGATCGCGGTCAAGTGTCCGCGTGGCGTGGAGGACCGCGACTTTTGCTACCTCGAGTGCCAAGACAAGTTCGTCGACTCGCACGGCCGCAAGGGCTGGGTAATGTGTCTCCACTCGATCAAGCTGCCCGGCTGCGACGACCTCACGCGCGAGTTTGGCTTTGTGCGCGGCAGCTTCTACCACTCGGGCGTGATCGTGATCGAGACCGATCGCCCCGGGTACGTCGACGTGATTCACATGCTGCAGATGAACTTCAAGAAGAACACGCGTGTGTCGCCAAGCTTCATGCGCGAACGCGTCGCGTTCGTCGCCAAGATCCGCACGATGATGCGCAACAAGCGCCTGAACGAGCAGCGCTACCTGAGCGACCTGGAGCTCGTGCCAAAGAAATACCGCTCCCGGTGTACCGTATGTCAAGACAGCTTCAGCCTGCTACTGCTGCGCAAGATGAACTGCCGCAAGTGCGGTGAAGTGGTCTGCGGCGCGTGCAGCAAGGAGTTCGACGTGAAGAACGCCAAGTTCCTGGAGACCGTCAAGCTGCGCGTGTGCATGCATTGCTTCCAGCTCATCACGACCGTGCCGAAATCCCAGATCCCGATGCTCGAGCAGTCGCGCACGTCGACGACCATGAGTCTGCTCGGGTACTACGAGGATGACCAGCGCGCTTCTTTCTTGACGCAGGTGCCGTCTTCCGCAGCAAAGATGGCGGAACATAACAGCCAGCAGCGACGCACAAAGATCTTTTTGCAGTCCATGCAGCGGCAGCGGTCGTCCACGCGCGCGCCCAGCAGCGGACCGCCGATGTCTACGGAGATGTACTACCAGACGCAGACACGGAGCAGTCAGCCATTGCGGCCGTCGCAGCTGGGTGTGCATCCGAGCAGAGGCAGCGTCGTGGATCCATACACCCGAGACACGATTTCATATGCGGCTCCGTCGTCCCAGCAGCGTGCGCCTCCCCACTCAGCGTCCATTTTCGATCGTCCCTACCCTGCCGCAGGTCCAGCTGCTACGCCGCAGTCCATGCCTCGGGATTACGAGTACAACCACCAGACCGAGTACGTGCACCGTCAGTCAATGGGGGCAGTGCCTCGCTCGCGGTCGACCTCGCGTGAGGATGCGGCTCACGCGCGGTCGGAGGCGAGACAGCAGCAGAGCCAGAGCTACATCAACGCGTACCAGTACCAACAGCAGCAGCAGCTGCAAAACCAGCACCTCATGCCGCAATCGTCCTTCGAGTACAGCATGGTGGATCTCCCGCCGCCTGTTGCGTATCCAGACAGTCTGCGAGGGTCAGAGAGCAAGTGTCGGGACTCGGAGAGCTCCGAGTCGTCGACGGGCTCAATCGACATTGACGCGGAGGAGAGTCGAAAGAGCGCGAACTACCTCCAGCAGCAGCAGCAGTACGTGCACGACGACGTTGACAATGGAGAGCGAAGCCGCGCGAACAGTCGACTGGTCGCCCCTGTTCCACCACCATCGCACTACTCGGATGACATAGGCGATCGATCAGATCGCCACACTCGGTCACCTCAGCCACGATCGCCTCCGTCGTACTACTCGGATGGAATTGACGGGCGAACACATCTCTACAACGCCCCAGCAGCTGTACCGCCGCCACCTCATGCTACTCACTCCTACTACTCGGACAGCATGGACGGACGAGGAGGACAGTACAGTCGTAACGACATTGAGGACGACTCGGAGGGATCAGTTGGCTCTGGAGACGAAAGCGATGTGGACTTTTCTGAGTTGTCGGTGATTCGAAAGCAGTCGGTTGGTGCCAACCCAGTAGTCATGCATCCGCCACTTGCACCACTTCGAGACGATGAAGAAGAGACGAAAGCGCAGGAGTTCTCTGACACACCAGCGCTTCCACCGCCCACTCCATCAGCGCATCGTGCGACGCAGGAGATGCTCGGTCGCGATTCGTCAGTGGCGTCGTCCTCGTTCCACCATCACAATTCGGAGAATGAAAACACCCGAGAGCAGACAACAACCACCACGGAAACGCCAATTGGAGAGCGCACTTCTGAATCACACGAGCCTGAACCACGCGAGTCAGGGCACGCGTACGACCTGCGCGACTCGGAGCTTGGGCTGAATACCACGATGTGTGACACGAGCTTCTTGGATTCGGACATGCGGCAGTTCCACGATCAGTCATGGTTCATGAAAAATGGACGCCCATCGTTTGAAAATGCAGAAACCAAGAGCACAGGTCAGCAGCAGCAACAATCAGGCAGCAGAGATGGCTCCATCCACAGCTCCGAAAGAAGGTTTTCAGACGAGCGTTCGGCTCCAGCCACTCCGAAGCGATCCCCAGGCAATAGTGCGTCCGCTGCCTCGCGTCCGCTGCTGTCTGCGAACAACCACGTGACGTCTCCAACGAACTCGTACGAAGGGATTCCGTCGCTGTACGCCAAGCCACGGACAAACAACCGCACTGGCGGAAAGCACCCTCAATATCAGCGGTCCGAAACTATTCCGTTCAAGTACATGGACAGTGACCGCCCGCCACCTTCCTACTCGAGCTCTGCTTCAAGTTCGAGAAACGGTAGCTTTGTTAATGCTGCTAGCAGAGACAAAGAGAACATATCCCAACAGGGGTCTAGCTCCTTGATGACGTCGCCACCTGGTGGAAAAAGTAAAAAGTCAGTGACGATTTCCGACTCCGGCGCTTCGGCGGACGAAGATTTGGGTCCAACGTCGTTCTTTGGCGCTCACTCGGACGACATTCCTCCGATTTTCCAGCAGCCGCGATCGATGGCGGGGTTCTCTGCGGCTGCGACGTACGAAGTGCCGAAGCGGAGCCCCGAGGAGACGAAAGAGCTGATTCGGAAAATGAGCGCGCCTGGGCTCCATGCTGCAGCCAACCACGACGAACCGGAGCACGAGAGCAAAGCGACAAACGACTTGGAGAAGTGGCTCGATGACGACGCTGACCGCGACTCGGAGTTTGGCGAATTTGACGGATCAATCCTACATGTCGGCACAGAGATTAACCAGGCGCCGCAGAGTCGTTCTGAGAATGAATCCGATGAAGAGGAAGAGGACCCACTGCTGTCGGCGCGATCGCTCTACAAGACTTTCGGAAGCACGCTCAAGATCACGAGTCTCGTGGGCGGCGGCGACAAGAACAGTGCGTCTTTCCAGAAAACGTTTGACAAAATCCAGGCGAGCATCGACATGTTGTCCAGCGACGATGACAGCGAGGACGAGCGCGTCAAGTAGAACATTTGTTGCTGGCGGAGAGTGGAATTGAAGTGGTCTTGTCGACGTATGTGGGGAATTCATTCTGTGTGGCATGCGAAAAGAGGAGAATTTAGAAAGAGAGCGAAGGATAACACCAGGATGACGGCAGAGGATCAGGGAGGTACGATCGAAGTGCCACCAATGCTCATCGTCGCACATCATCATCACCTCATAACTACAATAACCATTTGATTTCAATTGCTTCCATGAATGTACATAGTATCTATCTATTCGGTGGCTACCTTGATCGTCTTGGTCTCTCCGTTGCGCAGGATCATGAGCTCGAGTGTGTCACCTTTCTTCATCAGCGAGAGCTGGTATCGCAGCGCGCTGCCGTGGTCGCCCCGCTCGAGCTTCTTGCCGCCAAAGCCCACGATGATGTCCCCCACTTCCACTCCCGCTCGGAAGCACGCCGAGCCCACAAACACATCGACGACTTGACCGCCCGAGCCTTCGTAGCCCTGCACCCGAGCGCTGTCGCAAACGGGCTCTAGCACAAGACCAATCGAGTTCCGCGGCGGTGGCGCAGCGTACGCCTCGGACGTCGGCGTCGTGCGCTCTCGCTGACGCGCGACGAGCTCTGCGACGCATTTCACGATCCGATCTGCGAACATCGTGTCGGTATCTCGAAGTGGGATCAGCACTGTCGACATGGAGCTCTTCGTGACGAGCGTGGTCATGCCTGGCGAGATCTGGACGTTTGTCGCAGTGCCGATCATGATGCTGACGCCTCGGTTCGTTTTCTGAGCGCCCCAGAGATTCGTGAGCGGGCATTTCCACGTAATGCGAGGCGGTGACGGCCCCATCGCTGCTGCCGCAATGGAGCTAAAGTCGACATGCAGGAACTGGTGCGAGGTGGCAACCACGGCTCGGCTCAGAGGCAGAAAGACGTGGGCTTCGTAGTGCTCATTTTGAAGCAGCTTTTGCGGGAGCCTGTGTAGCAGCTGCGAGATCATGGCTTCGTCTCCCGAGTAGACACGAAGGCGCTTATCACTCGTATGCATCATGCGCGGCAAGCGAATGCGCGTATTCCTCGCTTTCTTGTCAAACACGGTTGCGGTGGCTGTGATGCCAGCAGTGGTGCGCGCAGCAAGGTCTAGAATCCCAGCAGTCGGCTTGATTGCAACGCCGATCAGTCCTTTGCCGACACCTTCGACAAAGCCCGTGAGTCCGTTGTTGTATGCCCCCATCGCTGGTGCTGTGATCACCCCTGAGACGCCTGCGAGAATGCCCTGTCCGAGCTGCTTCGTGCCGTAAAGTAAACCAGTTCCCAAATGCGTTGGCACTTCTTGCCGATTGCGCGTGTTCCGCTCTGTGATGTACTTGCTGTCCATCGAGAGCGCCGCGATGCCAGACGAAAGCGTGCCCGTGAATTTGCTGGCGGCATTGAATGTGCCGTACACCGAGTTCTTAACTAGACTTGCTGTGCCTCGCGAGAGCCCCAGCACGAACTCTTGTGGTGACTTGACCATCCCTGCAACTGGCTCGTAGAAAAAATCTTTTACGCCAGTGCCCAAGTTCGTCACAAGTCCGATCGGGTTTCCGAGGATATCAGCTGCGCCAACGAGTGCATACATCTGGAGAATGCCCTGGAACGCGTAGTGTTGCTGGATTGTCGAAAACATAAACGCTCTTGTCGTGAACGAATGGTAAATGTGGAGTGCGTTCAGATTGAGTGACGCGCAGTCGATGTTGACGAGATTGGACTTCAGGATCATGAACACCACGGGAAGCAAGATCGTCGCTTGGTCATCGAAGAATGTCGCCTTGCTCAGATTGTTTTGCTGGAACGTGATGTGGATTTTCATCGGATGCAGCTGCAGCGTCTCAATGTACATGCGTCGTTCAGTCGGCGGGATCTTCGCGATGCTAGCGTCTTCGGAGGCGTTGTTGACAGCTTGAGCCATCCCATCGACGACTGCTAAAGATCCACGTCGTAATGCTACAGAATCACTTCCAGTACTTCCTGCCCGGGCTTCGCTTTCTGCGCCATTGTTTTGCGGATAGTGACGCAACACAACCTGCATGCAGTCTGTAAAAAGAGACGCAGCTGAGATAATCAGGAAGTCGTCGATCTGCAGGCGAGCAGGCTGGAGCATGGCGGAGAAGTACTTGATGTACTCCACATCATCACCGTAGCTGAGCCGGAAGATTGACATGTGAAGGAAGCGATCTTCGTCATCGCTTGCACCATGCTCACCATCAGCGTTCGACTTTTTTCGTTCTTGAAGCGTTGGTGGCGTCATCGGTCGTGACTGTTTGTGAGAGGGATCAATGAAGTTGATCGACGAGAAGCTGTTAGACGGGATTGGAGTGAAAATGACTGGAAACACGGCGTTCTCGAGCTGGTTATCAAGCTGGAAAGATCCGATTTTGACTTCACACTGGTCGTGCTCGTTCACTGTCTTTGCGTACGCCAGGTCGAGTTTCTCTGCAGAAAAGAGGAGGACCTCTTCGGGCGTGCTATTCAGCACTGACAACAGAATATTCGGCAACTTGAGGTTTAAATTCAGCTCGGAAACGAGAGTAGCTGCTCGCTGGATCACACTACTGGAAGACTCGGTTCGATCGGACACGAGCGGCGCGTTCTGTTTCCCTGTCAGTTTGTCGCGTGGGAGCTCTGTGTCGTGGACGTGAATTGTCTTTGTGACGCCGTTGAGATACCAGTGCAAGTACAGCTGAGACGCAGGTTTTGTTTTTGAAACTGGAATTTCCACTCGATGGGCCTCGCCTGGTTGGTCAAGCAAGATTTTACTGTGCGCTGCCTCGGAGGAATAGTTAATGACAAGCATGCGCTCAAGCGATTGCAAGAAGTACGCTTCATCCCACCCGAAGCAGATCTTTTCTCCTGGGAGCAGTCGTTGAGTGACTCCGCGGTTGTAGTCAGCAGATACTGCAGACTGTTCCGAGAGCTCCCCACCACCACCATCAAAGCACTGCTTGAAGTGAATTACTTCGTTTGCAGACGAGTTGATGATGCGGTAGAGCGGGAATGGCGCCATGTCTTCACTAGTGAGCACGACGTATACTCGGACGGATGATTCCACGCGAATCTCCACGCGGAGAACGTGAACTTGATTGGTGTACTTGTTACTCAACTTGAGCGCTGTCTCGCTCACTTCATGCAACGACACTTTCCCACTCCATCCCCAGCCTGTCACGTTTCCGTCACCACCGCTTCCACCTCCCTGTATTTTCAGCCGAATACATGAATCCGATGGGATCGTCGGTCTCAGGCACCAATTGAACGATGTCGTCGCGCTTGGCCGCAGCATCACATTGTTGTTCACTACCGTCGGCGCAGTTGTTGTAGTAGATGGATGCGCCTGCTTGGCTTCCTGGCCGTGATGTGAGCTTGGAATAATATCGCACGCTGGCATGCACAAAATCTCATGATTCGTCCGATTCAGAATGAGGTACCGCTCAACAAAAGTAACTTTCGTCGTGAACGAGTCGATCTGTTCCAGAATCGCCACGAGGTCGTACCAGAGCTTCTTGGCTTCGTCAAAGAGACGCAAAGAGCTGTTTGCACCTCCTATTGCTACGTCAAGTCGGAATTGCTGGACGCCCGAGTTCGGGATGATGTTTCCTTCGATCTGGATGTTCAGGAAATTGGACTCGGAGCAGTAAAAAAACTCCATCTCTTCCTGGATACTAGCAGAGGAGGAGCTCGCGTTTGAAGAAGAACCTGCAGCAGTTGTCCCGCTTCCTTGACTTCCTTTAAACACAGTCGATCGCCCTGTTGGACTCGCTGGCGTAGTCGTGGCACCGTTGAGCGCATTCAGTTTCGAGTGAATTAGCTCCAGTTGAGCCGATCCACAGCATGTAGCTGCTTGCTTCTTGATGGCGCTCGTCATGCTGAAGAAGGCTTTCGCATTCGACATCTTCGACTTCACTTTCGCGCGTGGCTCAAAGAGGAGAGACAGCGGTGTGTCGTTGTGCACCACAAATCGTGGCTGAATGATAACCTTGCGCATTGCGTTCATCTCTTGGCTTGCGCTCACGAAAGCTACGTTGATTGTTGCCTGCCGTGCGCGGAAGTCTAACAACGTGCACAACACGTCAGTTCCATTTGTGCTGCCATTTGAAGAAGAGGGCGACGAAGTAGTCGACGAAGAACCTTTTGAAGATGTCGGAGACAAACTATCGCCTACACCACCACTTTGCGTGTTGTTGCTGGCACCGGCCAACCCAACACTCGCTGATTGTGGGAACACGGTCGGCAGCAAAAACAGCTTGCTCCAGCTAAAACCAGTCATCGAGACCGAGCAGTACGTGTTCTCGTGTAAGGATGACGCGAGAAACTGCATGCTGCTGCGAGGTGCGATCTTTTCGGATGCGACGAGATGAAAGTACTCGCGATCTTGAGCGCCAGCGCGTCGCACTTTCTTGAATACAAACACGACAACAAAGAGAGCGATGCCGCACTTGTTCTCAAAAGTGAGCGGTGGTAACACGCGCATTTGTGAGTATCGCAAGCTGCTCGCGTTCGAGGCAGTGAACATACGGTTCCACACACGGAAGAAGCTCCCATTCGATCTGCAAATCTGGCTCACATGCAACGGCTGGGAGCCGTCAAACATTCGCTGACACTTGCAGTCATAGTCGTCCAATATCAGCGAGCAGGACGCAAAGTGCTCGGTACAGTCTTCTTTCTCACTGATAAAGAGCTCGTTGCTCCAGCGATGGTCTTTTACATCAGTAGTAGCAGTAGCAGCAGAGAGCATCCTGATCGATTTGCTTGAGCCTCCAGCCGCACTTGTGTTGACTGAGGTGTTCTTGTGCGGCTTCACGAGGACTCGAACGGATGCAATGGCTTTGACAAGTGTGATCGGAATCCCGCACGCACCATGCGCTTCGATTGTGCCGATTTCAGTTATTGTCTTCCCGTCCTCACTCAGGATCCCACAGTCCACAGCAACATCCGTGTCGTTGAACACGCGTACGAGCGACGATACCGTGAGCGTGCGATATCCAAACACTGACGAGATGTCAAACAATGCAAGCAGCACAGGAGGCTGAGCTGGAGGAACACTTGTGGTAAACGTTGGTTTCGCTGAAGTCGGTGTGGTCGCAGGCGCTTTGCTTCGCGGGAGCACTGAGTACACGTATTTGCCAGCGTTGTGGATTCTCACGTCTGTAAGCGGATGCCAATTTTCATCTCCCCAACTAAATGACACGGTCTGGTCCGCTGGAAGCGAGTGGAAGAGCGCTGTGGATAGCTTGAGCGGAACCTTGTGTCGAGGCAGCAGAAGCTCAGGTACTCGCTTTTGCCTAGGGGCGTACGAGTATCCTCGAGATGTGTGTGATGCCGCGCCGTTGTCGCTAACCCAGTAGGATATTTCCACTCCGCAATCGTTCGCCAGGTAGAAACCGCATGAAATGATGCTCGCTCTTGATACTCGAATCGACGCCGGATCGCTCCCAAGCTGCTCCATTTCCTTCATGATCGCGCAAAGTGAGTCCAGCAGACTCGATGAAAAATTGACGCTGAGCGCGTGGACATCACTGCCGCTCAAGTCGATCGACGTGACCACTTTTCCCGCTTGATTGTTCACTAGGGTCACCTCGAGCCCGAATGTCCATGGTTCCATGATTGGCTCCCAGGATCCCAAGAACGTGTTGAATCCCCAAACACTCATGCCCTCGTCCTCACGGAGCTCGCTTTCGTTGTCTTCTGAGAAGTGGAGAGCGATGTCTATTACATTCGACGCATCAGATACCACGCCTGAAGACGACCCTGCTGCATTTTCTTGTACGGGCTTCATCGCTTTTGGAGGCACTTCAACGCGGATCTTGCACATGGCACAGAACGTGTATATCCGTGCGACGGGGGTGAAGTATTCGCCAATTTCTCGCACGAATGTCAAACTTGCGTCTTCCAAAATCATGTTCAAGATGATCTCGGTCTTTCGGCTGGTTACAGCAGTCGCATTGAGCGTGCTTGCATTGGCACTTGCTTCAGGTTCAACTTCATTTTCGACCATTCCAGGATCCACCACAGCGTTCTTCTGGAAATCTATGTCCTCAAACTCAAAGTTGGCTATCTGAGAGATCATCAGCGCGTCAAAGATGCAAAGTACTGCGTGAAAGTGCGTCAGAGATGCTGAAATTTTCATCACGCCGTCGCTTTTCAGAGTGTCGATTAGATCCATGTCGACCGCGAAGTCATCACAGAGAAGTCGTCGGTAATCAGCTAGCGATAGCAAATCTTGAGTAGAGAGTTTCCTTGAACTCGCTGGGACATGCTGTCGAGTCGGGGAAATTGGCGAGCGAGTCGGAGAGGGCAATGGAGATGGTACGATCGCGACGGATGAATTCTGGGATTCCGATTCAGGCGGCCATTGTGCAGCGATTTCGAACGACATCTTCCGCCCAAACATCTGCACATGCTGCAAACTTGCGTCAGAATTACTATACCGGACAACGAAACACCCAGACAGGATTAGATGGAGCGCTGTGCCATCGTCCTCTGCGTCACATCTCGTCTCTCGTTCCGGAGCTTCTCCGTGATTTTCTTCGCCACCACTGGAGTTGGGAACATATTTTGCAAGCATGCAGTGCACTGCGCCGGTGGTCACTGACACATTCACCGGGTTCCCTGGCGGGGGTGAATAGGATGGAAGCTGCGATTTGTGAAACAAGAACGGCTCCACTCGCGACGCAAAGTGAATGATTGCCGGAGTTAGCGCGCATGTTTCCACATGAACTCGAATATCTTGTGGCAGCGGAGTTGCCTTCGGGTCGGACGACGGTTCGTACTGATCAATCGTGATATCAATACACTGACCCAGGGTTCCGGCATCCGGTGACGAATACATCTCAGCACAAGACGTCAGAATTTTCTCTGGCGGTGCGATCGTTGAACTTGAAGAACCTTCTTTGCTCGATGTTTCTTTCGACACCAGATCGACCTTCCACAAGGATGCATTGGAAGAAACGACTCGATACTGCGCTCTCTCGGATGAATATCCACTGATGAGCACTTTGACATCCCTCAGCTTCACCAGCGCAATCTCTCTTTCTTCCGGACTCAAGGCTTTTTTCTCCAGGTAGTCGAGGAGACTGTTTGAACACAGCATACTCAAATTGACGTCACCAATGAGCACCTGGACATCCATAGTCATGCACTCGTCTTCGCTCGCTGCTCGAGGCTTTGCGAGGGGCTGAATCTCGCTCTCCGCAAAGTTCTCGTTGAGAATGCATCCAAACAGCTCCAGTTGCTGAAGATCTAGCGCCAGATCAATCTCCTGGTTCGTCTCGATTCTCATTGGTTTCCTCTTTTCTTTGTTTTGTGCTGAGCCCGCCCTACTTTCATCCTGAACAGAAGCTGCCTGCACTTTGCAATCAGAATCCCAGTCAAGCGGCTTGTGCAGCGACACTTTCACATGCCCGCAGAGCTTCTCCATTTCTCTCGCGACGTCTTCAATGTCTTTGAACCCTTTCTTTTTCTGCGCAGAAGCTTCTTCAGCCTCGTTTCTCTTTCGTCTCTTCTTCTTCTTTTCATCTTCGACAATCGGCAACGCCACAAACTCGACAAACACCGCTTTGTGAGAGAACATCCTGGTCTTCGACGCAGCAAGCTGCTGCTCTAGAGCGAGTCGGATCGCTTTTGCTTTCGCTAACGCAACAGCTTCATCAACTGAGCCAATTGCATCGGTGTGGGGACGAAAATCCGAGTCAATTACGCACGTAGAGATGCGCACATCTTCGACCTGGATCCGTAGTTGCTCCATGCAAGGACAATCAGGATGTGCCCTGGATTTGATGAGCACTTGCTTGACATCAATCTCCATTCGCTCCGGCTTTTTTTGCCTTGTAGTGGAGTTGCCGATCGCTCCTCGCGGAAGGAGAAATTTGACTTTCGTGAGGTCTGCATCGATTTTTGTCCGTTGGTCCAGCAGAACCACACCAGCAGGCAGCGTTTGTACACTGATCCAATCGAAGAAGTTGATCAGTTGATTTTGCAGGTAATCTCCAAAAACGCCGTAATGAGAGTTCACATAATTCAGCACAATGTCAGAACCATGGAGGTGGACGTAAGTGGCAGCACCAGTTCGATGAGTCAGCACGCCATACCCAGCACTCTCCACAACGACAGTGAGCGGCTCATTCACGCTAAGCAGTTCACAAATTTCTTCGCTTGTACTGGTTCCTCCATGTGAAAACCCACTTTGATCTTCGCTGATCGGTGCACCAGCAGAGATGAATCGAGACGACTCCAACGTGATGCCACCCTTTGCGTAAAATTTGACGACGAGGAACGGAGTTTTCAACGTCGTGATGTCGCCGAACAGACCTTTCCCATGGAGCTTGAGCGCGAAATTTTTTGACTTCGTGCAGTGAGGGCGGCAGTAAACGTACCAGCGCTCAACATGCAGCTCAATCCCGAAAGGACCAGGTGGTTCAACTTCGATCACTGCTGCTTTCGAGTCGGCGCCACGTCTCGTTGGTTCATCTGGATTGCCGCTCGCAGTTTTATCATCAGCAGTTTCGCTGCTTGATGTTCGGCTTGACAATCGGCTTGAAGATGCGCTCCGACTGCCGACTGCAGAGTTGCCCAGGAAGTATGAGCGAAACAGTGCCACCAACAGATCTTGGTCCCAGTACAACACAACTTGCTGCGCCTTAATCTTGCCCTTAAACGGGTCGGCACTGCAAAGTACGAAACTCGCTTTTGGGCCAACCTCCAGCAATTTGCACGTGGATGCTCCCGTCTTTGGATCGTACACTGGATCAGGTTCTTGTACGGTGTGAGGCTCGCTAGACTTTGTGGTTTCTTCATTCACCTTTGCAATAGCCTCAGCGGTGCTTATCTTCTCTTGCTTGCCGTCTTTTGGTGTGCTCTTCAAGCGCTTGAAAACTGCTAGTGAAAGTATATCCACGGCAGCGGCTTGGGTTGAGGAAGAAAACTTTGCTTCCACGTTCACTTCCTTGATATCTAAAACTAGATCGATACCCAGCTGTTCACTGCCCACAGGTGTTGGCTGCTCACCACTTTCAGTTGCACCACTGCAAACCCTGTCTTCACCTTCGAGAAAAACCAAAATCTGCGGAATCATGATCGAGAGCCCAAATCGTTCGTCTTCATCGTCGAACTCTTTAATCACAAACGAGCTGGTGCTTCGGTGCAGTTTCTTAGTTGGCTCTCCATCTGAAGTGACCGTCTCTTGCGACACACTCGTCGAAGAACTTGACGATGATGAGTTTGCGGTCTCTTCCTCTTTAAGTTCAAGTTCTGAATTTCCCCACGATGCCGATGCATGAAGAACTTGGCGGTACTGCGCGCTGGATAACGTGAAGTATATCGGTGGCGCGGTGCACTTCATTGACCACTTAGGCGGTCGACTCTGCTCAGTGATTTTCTCCCCGTGAAACATAAGCCGTGTTTTCCTCAAAATCGTCGAGTACTTCCGATGGGTGAGATCATAATCGCTGATGTTCGCTTTCATTGTTCCTCGGCTTGGTGCTCTTCTGACGTCTTTTAAGCCGTCTTGGTGGTACAATAGTTTGACTGCATGTGGTTGTTGCAGCTCGGATACTGATGCACTGTCTGGTTCATTCTCGTGGTGGGCATTCGTTCCATCGTAAAAGAGGATCGTGACGCCTTCAATAGAAAACAGGAACGTGTCCAGCAGGTTTCCACTCTTGAAATCCAAGTTGACGGATCGAACTTGCAGAATTGGAGATGTGTCCGTCGTCAGCACAAGGATGTCCACTTCTGGGAGTCGAATGCTGAACTCAACAATTCGAGCTGATGTTGCTGATGATGCCTGTTGGCCTGGCTTTGTTGGCTTGTTACTCGATGATGATGGTGCACTGGGTCCAGCAAAGACAGCGTTGTTCAACCACTCAGACGAGTACGCAAGAGCGTCCTCTGCGTTCTCTTTCAGCGCCGGAGAGACATCAACTTGAGCCACAAAATACGTCTGAAGCTTCTCTGCGACGGACAAGTTGTGGATGTACCGGAAAGGCTCGAAGCTGCAATCCAACTTGAACTTTGTCTCCGAGGATTCAATTTTGAGATCCAAGAAACATTTCGGTGGAGACGTGACGACTGCTTTAGTTGTCCCAGCACTCGATTTCTCTGACCCAGCTTGATTTGTCACGACACCCAATGGAGTGGAGCTTGTCGATGCCAGCGAATAAAAGAGTGGCTGGGATAGCCGTTCACCTGTCGAAGGATTATCCACCTGGCTAAAATCAAGCATGTGGATGGATTTTATACTCGCCGATATGGAGCTTGAATCATTCCGTTGAAAGATCGCAAACACGAATTGCTGCAGCTCGAACTGTAAGAATTCGCGAGTGGACCCTGTCGTCGATGCGCTGTTATAGACGTAGTGCTCGATCAGCGACAGCCGGATGCTCGAAATCGCCACGTCAATGGCGAACAGGATGGTTTGCGAACTCTTGTTCTCTCGCTCCTTGGTAGCCAGCGCTACCGAAGATGCATGCATTTGCTCACTGAGAGTACTGTAAAGCACCAGTTTCTCGAGCGGGTCGAGCGAGCGGAGACCAGCCGCAGCATCCGAATCCTGGCTGTGAGACCGAGAGTTCCAGCGCGCTTTCCAGTTGGACAACTTCTTTACCGAGTCATGGCGGGTTTCCTCTAGTTCCAGCTCTTGTGCTGCGCATATCCGGAAGAAAACAATGGAGTCAACACTCAAGATGTCTTCAAGTTCATTGAGCCGACATCGTTCAGCAATCACGCTCTCAACTGGCAGTTTCTTTGCGGCGGCTCGGAGCATTCTCTTGTGCAGATGAATATACTCTTTTTGGCACTTCCACAACACGCCAAAGAGATTCCAGTCGCATGGAGGTTTGGGGCTGCTGTATCTGGTCAATGCTGACGATGTAGCACCCGGAGCCGAGCTCGATAGTTTCTTCGACGATAAAGAGTACATCACTTGAACACCAAAGAACGCGTACTTCCACCATTTCTTCGCATTTCGCTTCACAGGAACAGTCGGACGTTTTCTCCGGCAGTGGATTCTCTTCAGGTATAGCTCGTGGGTCGAGATGAAGTTGATCACACTGATGAGGTCGTTGCACTGATCCGGGGTCACCGACGCATTGATCGAGCCAATATCACCGACAAACTGGAACTTTGGGATCGAAAACGCGGTGGTCTCGTCGTGGTTCACCGTCATCTTGATGCTCGTGTTGAACGGGTGGATAATATACGACGATGCGAGCGGCTCGCGTCGCCGTGTAGAGACCAAATCCTGTACGCTCGACGTGTCATCGCAGTAAAAGCCAGCGAGCGCCATCTCCAGAATTTTGTGCACGAACGGCGTGTGGGACTGCGAACGATCAACAAATGTGACGTGCCCATTCGCGTTCGTTGTGTTCACCGTAATCGAGTCGATCGTGATTCCGAGCGCGAGCGGGTTCTTCGTGAGCAGCTGCGTCGTGTCTTCGTACCGGATGTGGATCTTGGAAAACTCGAACGAGACGTTGTCCATGATGTTGTGCAGGATTTTCTCACGGTACCCCCATGATGCAGTTGTGTCGCCACTCGAGTTATCGCCAGTTGCCGAAGACGCATCCTCGGTCTTGTTCTTCTCGAGCAACTCACGCACACGCACTTCTTGCTGCTTGGCCCAGCGAATGCGCAGCGCATACGAGTCTTCTTCTTCTTCTTCTTCTTTGCTGACAGTCTTGCTGTTATTCTTCTGGTGCTGCGTTCTTTGTCGATGCAGTTCCTCTTCATGCGCGGGCACGACCAGCAAATACAAATCTTCAATGCGAATCGTCACGGCTTCTTTCGTGAGGCGCTTCCAGGGCACTTTCATCGAGAGCCTCCCGAGCGTGCCGGCCTTGACGGTCAGCGGCAGATGGAACTTGTCGAGTGACGATGTCTTGAGCTTGAGCTCGCGGAACTCCACTTTACCGCTGAAGAGCGCGATCTTCATCTTCTCCGAGTCGAGCCCGTCAACCCATTCCGAGACGTACTCGACCAAGATCGATTCGATGAGCTTCTCAAACATGGTGCTCTATTCTTCAAGTGAATGGAGCTGGCAGTGTGTACAGAATGGATTTTCATGCACACCCTTGATTTCTGGTTCTCGCTTATGTGCAGAGCTTGTTGTTGCCTTCTACCAGAGCAGCAGAGGCGAGTGCGCGTGGTTGCAGCAGACGATCATGGTGGATGGATGACTCTTGGCGGCAAAATGTGGGCTTTGTCTCAAAATGCGCGAAACCACCGCCTGTAATATTTGATAACTGTTAACGCGTATTGAAAGTTGTATCAAAACTGACCTTCATAAATCGATACAGCTTGCGCTGAGGAGCCTCGACGCATTCAGTGTGAAAGCGCAACTTGCGAGGAGGCTTTGCGGAAATCATGGGGAAATGGCGCACGAAGCGCAAGAACCTGCAGAAGCGCAAGAAGCGACGCGTGTTCGCGGCGGTGCACGCCGAGATTCGAGCGAGCGTGAGTAGTGCTAATGGTCTTGTACTGTGTGCTTGTTGTGCGTTGCGCAACGCTCAGTCGTAGCTGACGTAACGCTGATTGATTGATTGATTGATTGATTGATTGATTGATTGATTGATTGATTGATTGACTGACTGACTGACGTTGAGCGATACAGGAGGAGGCATTGTGGACCCCAGAGGCTGAAGAGGCAGAGCGCATGCGCAACGAAGAAGAGCGACAGCGTGTGCATGAGCAGTGGTGCAGTGCCGTCGACAAGGCGAACGCAGTGTTCCAGAAGCAGAAGCATATCTTGGAAGAGCGTCAGCAGCTGATTCTCGCGATCCGCCAGGTCTGTGGTGGTGACTCAAAGTAGTTGCTGTGATTGTGAAATGCGAACGGGTGGTTAGTCATATTGATGTGTGCATCCGATATTTATACATGATTTTCTGGTCAAATGACAGCAAATGGAGCAAGCCGAGCTGGAAGAAGAAGGAGACGAGACCCAGAAAGACAAAGAATGTGTCTCGAAACGCGATGAAGGCAGCAAGATCCCAGATACCATGGATGCTGCGGCTGTTTCTTCTGCTGGCAAGAAAGGATCGACTCCAGCAACTGTAGCGCACGACCCAAAGTCGGCATTCATTTCCGACGCTGACGCTGCAAAGATTCTGGTAGACTGCAGACCAGTATTCGTTTTAGCGTTCCACGAGCGCTGATGATTTTTTGTTGCTGTGTCTGTTGCTGACCATTTTCTATTGATGCATTTCCATAGGCTCGAGAAGCACAAGCAAAGGCGTACGAAGCCATGAGAAACGTGCAGGTGCTAATGCGTGATTCTGATATATGCGTTCATTGGCGAAGGAGAAGAGCGGTTGGACAAGAGAGAGTTCGCTTCAAGCTCTCATCCTCGGCATCGCTGGATATCTTCTTTGCGTGTTCTTACATTCCTGTTTGTGTGATTGTATATTATATGTGATGCTTGTGTGTGTGGCGTGAGTGCTTGTACATTGGATAATGTGTGTTTCCAAGGCAGCGTTCCTTAACTGCTCTGCTTACTGTCCTGATGGAGGTCGATGACAGATACCAACCGCCTGTGCGTCTATCTTACCTGCTCCTTTCTGTAGATGAAGGGTTCTGCATCACAGAGAATTGGGGGTTCGAATACAAATCTACCCTGCGTCTTCTACACACGAACAGGATGCTGTCCATTTGGAGCAATGCAGTGCAGCAAAGCCCATGTTCCACCTCACCACAGTCGATTTCTTCTGTTGAAGGTAAGATGCATGTTGCACAGTGGTGATTTGATGGACCTTTGATAAATGTGTTTGTTTGTGTGAATGATTTTCGATGGCAGCACATGTATGTCCCAACTGTACAAGACCTTAGTAACAAGAACGGTGGACGCGAAGAACTCGCTGAATTTTACAAGGATGTGGTGAGCGAGATTCAAGGCTTCGGTACTCTGATGCGCATGGAGGTATACGGAATGTCAAGTCTCGCAACGTTCAAGTTGTCAACAGACAAGGCTCATACTGTGGTGCGTTTTGTTGACATTTTGTGAATCTAGATTGTCCAAAACCTGGTTCCGCATCTTAAAGGCCACATCTACGCAGAATTCAAATCTTCAGATGAAGCGTGGAAAGCCTGGCGAGCATTGCGCTTGCGGTGGTATGGTGGGCGGCAAATTCAAGCCGAGTTGATCGCGTTTTCAAACTGGGAAGCTGCTTCATGTGGCGCATTTTTGCAGTCCCGCTGTGCTCGCGGTAATGCTGCATGCAACTACCTCCATCTGTATCCTGTTCCGCAAATAATCGCCACCACAGCGCATACCACCCCAGGTGCCGAAAAGCAGCACGAAGATATTGTGCAGTATTTCGAGAAAAACAGAAAAGTAGACCACGGTCCTTCAGTGTCGGTGTCTGATAGCGCACGTTCAGCTGCTGCTCAATTGAAGCCTTCGCGGGATCGTAACCGTGAAGATACATCAAAGAGAACTCGCAGCCGAAGCTCCAGTCGATCAAAGGACAATCATCGTCAGCGAAAGCGAGAGAGAAGGCGAAGTCCAGATAGGAGCACTCGTACTGGGAGCAGAAGAAGATCACCCAGCGCGTCGCGAAGCCGGAGTCGGAGTCAGAGTCGGAGGCCCAGTCAATTGCGCAGAGGCAGTCCAAGAAGTCATGAGCGAAGGTGACAGAAAATGTCACAGTTCACAACACACAGCTAATGCCGAAATTTTGAAAGAGCGGCAGGTGAATCATCGCTTGATTGTGAATAGCAACAGCGATACTGGCTTTGGACACAGTTGACACCTTGTTCGGTAAAAATATCAGCGTTGGGCATTCTGTCGATGGTGGCGTGTGTTCGCGTCAAGTGATCAGTGGTTTGAAGTTCGGATTCAGCTTCGTTCATGCGACGAGTGCCAGTTAACAGCAACCTCCATGGGCTGAGTAGTTGGCCCAGCAACCGTGATTGATCAGACGGTTCGCCCAAACGCCCTGTACCCACGATCCCCGATCCCCGATCCCCACAGGAAACCAGCGTACCATGTGACAGCACCCAAGTTGAGGTCCACCCTGTTCAAGTAACATGGCTTTGCATGCATTGTGGCCCAGAATGTTGGTGAATGATTGATCATTTGGGTAATTGTATCCTCACAGACAAATCAGCTCACTTTGCGATACCCAAAAACCGCGTGCGGCCACGATGACAGTCAAGAGATCAACTTCAGCTGCTACGATGGGCTTTGGATAACACCAGATGATCCTTAAGTGATCGAGTGCTCGCAGAGGCTTCCTCCTTGTGTCATCTTGTGGGGTATCCAGCTTGAGCGTGGAGTGTGCGAAAGCTCCACGACAATCTGTCTTGTCCAAGAATTCAGTTTTCATTTCTCCAGCTCCATGGCTAATGCAAACTACTTGATGTTCAGCAGCTCACAGCAGCAGGGAGCTGAGCGTCCGCCCCACCTGCACTCCAGCGCTCCGTGGTATTCCAAATTACTATTTTCCTGAGTCACTCCATTGATGGCAGTGGGTAATGACAAGCAACTTGCTGATCACGACATTTGGGAACTCAAGCGCGACCACCAAGCCGCTCAAGTCTCGATCAAGTACATCCATGACTACGCGCAGACCCACTCGATTGGGAAGTCATTCATGAAGCCATTTGGCTGGCGGTTCATACTCGCTGGGCTTATGCTCCTGGTCGCGATGCTCTGCAACCTGTTTGGACCGCTCGTTTTGAACCACGTGCTCTCCGGCTTGACATCCCAAGAGTACGATATTCGCGACCTCTCAAAGTGGATCCTCGTGCTCTTTTGTACAAAATCAATGCAGGCGTTCGCGAGCAACTATAGAACGTTCGACATGGAGCTGATGAATCTTCAGTTCACAGCTGCGCTTAAAAACATCATGTACCAGAAGACGCTACGATTGAGCCCCAAGGCGCGCAAGGAGACCTCCACAGGTGTGATATCGAGCATGTACCAGACCAATTGCCTGTACATCAACCTGACTGGGTACTGCATCCACCAAATGTGGCTTCTTCCGCCGCATATCCTCATCGCTGGGTTCCTGCTATACCAAGTGCTCGGCATGGCGAGCTTTGCTGGACTCGGCGTCATAGCGCTCATGCTGCTTGGGAATAGCTACTTCACGAAGAAGGTGCATGGCTTGCATGGAGGCTACATGCAGCTGAAAGACATCCGTATGAAGCGCGTCACAGAAGTCTTCAAAGCCATCAGCATCGTGAAGCTGAACGCGCGTGAAGACAAGATAGTGGAGCGAATCGAGGAAGCTCGAGCGGTCGAAGTCGCCAACACCTGGCATTTCCTCCGACCGAATCTGTGGCTCAACGTCATCACGTGGGGGCTGCCGGTGTTCATCTGCGTCGCAGCGTTTGGAGTGCACGTCGGTCTCCTGGAGCGCGAGTTGGCTCCGGCAATTGTGTTCACGAGTCTCTCACTTTTCCAGCTCATCCAGTTCCCACTGCGAGGGATCACGCAGGCGATCAGCATCCTGGTTGACGCGAAGGTTGCGACGAAGCGCGTCGGGGATTTCCTGGACTTGTCTGAGATTGACCCTGAACATGTGCTCATCATTGAGCATCCGTCCGCCCAGAACTGTGTTGACAACAACGTCATCATCTCGATCGAAAACGGCGATTTCAGTTGGGACGAAGATACGCTCCAGCTTCAGCATATCAATCTAAAAATCAAGACCGGGGACTTCGTCGTCGTTCATGGTCGAGTTGGCAGTGGTAAATCATCACTCTGCTTGGCGCTTCTGGGTGAGGCGATCAAGCGCAGTGGCTCTGTGTACATGGGCGGCAGCATGGTGTACTGCTCACAGCAGCCGTGGATCCAGAATATGACGGTGGGCGACAACATCCTCTTTGGACTCTCTTACGACCACGCCAGATACGAGAAAGTGCTGGATGCGTGCGCGCTGATGACCGATCTGAGTTCGCTTCCTGCGGGTGACAAAGCGGAGATCGGTGAGCGAGGCATCAATGTTTCTGAAGGGCAGAAGTCGCGCTTGGCGCTCGCGCGCGTCTGCTACAGTGACACCGACATTTTCATCTTGGATGCACCACTGGCGGCTGTCGACGCGATTGTACAAAATGAGATCTTCCAGAAGTGCCTGCTGGGGTTGCTGCGCCACAAGACCATTGCCCTGGTAACACACAACCCGGAGATCATTGCTTCGCCTTTTGTCAACAGCATTGTGGCGATTGACGACTCGTGTACGGTGATCCAGACCTGTAACTCATCGGGCACTCATCATCCGCACCACGAATCGATCGTGTCTCCTCTAGCAGCACGTGTGTACCCAAGTCGCTCTTTGGAAGCTCACAAGCTTCCAGAACTTGTCGTCTCTGTTGATTCGCGAAGAGAAACCGAACATGCTCAGGTCGACGATGAACATGAGAAGCTTATCAAGCCAGAGCTCCGCAAGGAAGGACGCATGAGCGGGTACGTCTTTGCCACTTACTACTGCGCCATCGGCGTATTCCCCGTGGCGGTAGCGGTGCTTGCAGCCCAAGTCCTATGGCAACTACTTCAGATTGCCAGCGACTTTTGGCTCGCCAGATGGTCTTCTGATGCGGCGTTGCCAGGATTGAAAACTGAGCAGCGGGTGAGCGCAGAGCACAGAACGACGGTGTACACTCTTCTCGGGATCGCGTCGGCTTTAATGGTCTTTCTGCGCACGCTTGCAGTGTACGGCTTCGGACTGAGAGCCGCAAAGTCGTTCTTCGGTTGCATAACAATCTCGCTCGTCCACGCGCCAATGAGCTTCTTCGACGCGAACCCGATCGGTCGAATCTTGACGCGATACTCGAACGACGTGAGCCACCGTGACTTCAGCGTCCCGCTGGTGGTCGGTGGCTTTTTTGCAGTCTGCTCACTGCTGCCATCATCATCCAGTGGAGAGGGTTGCTGCTGCTCCCTGTTGGCATGCTGTATGTCTACACCGCTAGCTTCTACTTCGGTCCTGCGCGAGAGATCGAGTGACTGGACAAAACCACATGGGACCCGATCATCAACCATCTGTCGGAATCCATCGAAGGCGGCTCGGTGATTCGTGCATTCGGTGATCGACAATGTAGCAGATCCAATACCATGAACAACTTGAAACTGGACGTCCGCAACAAAATCCGGTATGCGAAACTTGCAGTTTCTCAGTGGTTTGCGCTGCGCATTCAACTCATTGGCAATATACTCGTGTTGCTCTACGACCAGCTCTCCGCAGCAATCGTCAGGCTCGCGTTCTCTTACGTGCTCAAGATTTCGCAGTCGCTAGCGGTCATTGTCCAGCTGTGGTCGCTGATCGAAACGATGGTGGTGAGCCTAGAGTGTTTGCAGGAGTACATCGATGGTCCACAGGAAGCCGCAGCGAGAATGTCAGCCATGGACCCTCCAGCACACCGCGAGTGGCCAACCGCTGGCTCAATGCAGTTCAAGCACGTGAACTTCCGCTACAAGCCAAGCAACCCACGCGTGCTGAAAGACATGAGCTTCTCAGTGAAAGGAGGTGAGAAGATCGGGATTGTTGGTCGAACAGGAGTTGGCAAGTCCAGCCTCACGATGGCACTGTTCCGCATCAACGAAATCGAATCTGATTCCATTTTGATCGACAGTGTCGACATCAGCAAGATTGGACTCAAGACTCTGCGTGAGAAGCTGTCGATTGTCCCGCAGAGCCCAGTGCTATTTGCAGGCACATTGCGAAACTGCTCGGATCTCTTTAGCGAGTATAGCGACACTGAGCTGTGGAATTCAATCCACCAAGTGGGTTTGAGCGATCGCATCAGCGAAGTCGAACACAAATTGGAGTACAACATGGAGGAGAACGGCGAGAACTTCAGCGTGGGCGAGCGTCAGATGCTCTGCATGGCTCGTGCGCTGCTGCGCCACTCGGGCATCGTGATCTTCGACGAAGCCACGGCCGCGATCGACCACGAGACCGACAAGGCGCTGGAGAAGGTGATCCGCACAGCGTTCGCGTCCTCGACGGTGCTGAAGATTGCGCATCGTCTCGACACAGTGCTGAGCTCGGACCGCATTCTGGTGTTGGACGGTGACCGTATCGTGGAGTTCGCGTCGCCCGGTGAGCTTGAGCCACTTCTTTGACCTGATGGAAGAAGGAGGGTATCGGACAGTTTCAACGCGATGAGGACTCAGTAAACTTGGGTAATTATAAGGCAGCGGGTATTCTCTTTTCTATTCCATCCAACTCTTTCTTGTGGTATCGCGAATTAATAGACAATGAAGCCGCGGGTGCACCCCGTTGGCGCCAGCGGCCACTTTCCGCCGTCTGCATCGATCGCAACCACGTTTGCGAGCAACTGGAATGATCCTTTGACGCGCAGGCTCTCTGCTTTTACGTGCACGGGGGTCTCAAATGGGAGATACAACAGAGACGACGAAGAAGAAGACGGCGAGTCTGATGCGCTTTGCCTGATTGCTTTGCTCCAGTCCGCCTGGATCCGTCCACGGATGCGATCGTACACATTCTTGCTCGCATCGCTGACTCCGATCGACGAGCTAGAAGTAGCAGCAACAGCAGTCTTGTCGACGAGACGCACGACCACCTCGACCTCAATGAAGCTGACCATCTTCTCCCAATAGCTCTTCGAGGCACTATCGACCTCCACCACGCCCTTCAGCAACGAGTTAAAGTCGGTGCTGAGTGGCACCCCAAGTTGCGAGCGCGGTCGCGGCTTCGACGTGAACGCCGAGTTCTCAGCAGACGTGAGAAACTGCGCATTTGACGCGATCCGTCGCTGCGGCGACTTCATGGTCAGTCGGAAGAACTGCTGCGGCAGCGCGAACGGAATCGAGCACACCATCTTGAGCAGCTGCGCCATCACTTTCCCGCCCAACGCAGCGCGGCGAGATGCGTCGATGCGCTGCAGGATCTCGCTTTTCTCGCGGATCTCAGCCTCAAGCACCTCACACGTCTCCCACAATTGAGACACCGCTGAACCATGCTCCAGTGAGAAAGAAGACGTCACAGGATGAAGCAACAGGAACCCATCGATAGCCATTGCGAGCAGCTCAGAAAGTCTCGCATGACCGCCCAGTGCGTCCAGATCAGCAGCACTTGCACCGAGAAGTGTCAGTCGCAGCGATCGGTACTGGGATGCTGCATCTTGAAACCGATCCCGAACCGCTTTTTCGCGAACCGCACCTTGCGTATTGGAGTACTCCGTCTCGCCCGCAAATTGCTGCGCCTGAAGAACGAGCTGCGACCACTTGGTGCGCAGCTCAACGACTTGAAGCTGGAACTCAAAGCCGTAGCGAGATGTCGCCGCCGCTTTCAAATACGTCGTTGCTCGTGACAGCTGGTAGATGCTGTTCAATCCCACTCGACTCTCCAGTAGCACCGAGGCTTCTGCGTCGCTGAGAGCTCTGAGTGCCTGTAGCCATCCTCCAAAGCACTCCTTGTCTGTCGCGGCAGCCACCGATGTCATCAGATCAAGACCAAGTCGAAAGTAGCCGTGGGTCATTGCCAGCTTAGCGATGTCGTATCGATCAGCTTGCGTCGCATACGAAGCGTTTGCTAGAATCTGCTCCAGCTCAGACACGTCTTCTCCGCTTTGACTGCTGGTGCCTCGTAGAACGCGGAACAACGTCACAGCTAGCGCCGCTCGACTACTTTCGCCGGTGCTCAAAGACGAAAGCTCGCGCAAGAGCACCTGTGTGTGCTCCACCATTCCTTCCATGCTTGATCCGGCAATGTGGGACAACGCTGTGAAGATGTGTTTCTTCAGGTCCGGCGTCTTCAGCTCATTCGCTGATCCAATTAATTCGATCAGACAGGATACCACGTGTGCAGTAAGGATGCCGGGAAACTCGAGACACAATGCTTCGAGACTCGCCAGTGTACGCACCCAAGCGGCCGGTGATTGGCCAAAATAACTTGGGTGCAGGAGCTCTAGCATCAGCTTCACGGTCGAAAGAGCACGACCAGTAAGCGATAGATTCGTTGAGCCCGTCTCGTCGCTTTCGTTTAATGCTTGCCGAGCAACGTTTGCCAGAATCTTCACGGAAACGCCACCAAAGCGCTCGGGCTTCAGCTGATACATCTTTTCTGCTTGCTCGACAACTTGCTCGCAGAAATCGTCATCCAGCGCATACTCCTGGGACCACTGCTCCAATATGACCAACGCCGAGTGCTTGATCCTCAAATGTCCTTTTTCGTTGCGAATCTGGTCCACGACGCACTTCAGCAAGCCGATAAACGCGTCAGGGTTCACTGAGCTCGCGATGATCAGATCTTGGACCGATAGTAGCGCAAAGTTGTGCACAATCTTGCGCGGGTCTTTGCAAATCACATACTGGATCAGTTGGAGATGACTTTCGAAGAGGTGCTTCTGGTGCAATAGCGCGAGTGATGTCATCGCCCGCAGACAATGGATAGTCGATCGGTCATCGACCAGATCGTGATAAAGCACGCCGCAGTGGTCGTACGCCTGCAAGGTTTCACAAACACAAAGGCCATAACATGTGTGAGAAATAGCATGCCCAGTGAAGCACAGTGCAATTGAACTTTGGGATGTAAGAACATGCGCTGTCCTGTCCTGTCCGTCCATTACCTTTTCAGCATCTGGAACACTAGAAGTCGCTACGTGCTCAAGCAAAACCAGCACTGCGGTGTTCTTCCTGTTCGCAGACCCAACGATGAGCTTGAACACTGTGTCTTGTAGTGTTGAATCGAGTGGGAGAACCGCCCGCGTCGCAGCGATCGCAGCAGCTCGCTCGGCCGAGTCGTCCGCATAGAGTCTCGACACCAGTCTGATGATATACATACGATAAATAATACAGATGGGTAGACAGGTTACCACACACAAGGTCACGCTTCTATAAGCAACAGACTTGGACAAAGCGAGGAGGATCCAAAGCGAAGGCTCTTCTTACTGTTTGTGGACGGCAGCGTCATGCTGGATCAAATCCGGCATCGTCTCCAGCAATTGCAGTGTGAGTGTGCACGCTCGCGTACTCGTCGACGACGTCAACACAGGGAGCACATGCGCGATCAGCTAAAGCACATATGCAGCAAATTCATATTAGTGATGTAATACTCTCAGTATCATGTTGGGCAATGACGCCATTGTTCTTCCTTCCTTCCTTCCTTCCTTCCTACCTTCGAGGGGTCGTTCACTTGAGCCACGTGCGCGCGCGATTGCTGGAAGACGGCGAGGATCGAGCTTCGCACGGACTCATTTGCGCTAGAGCAATTGCATCATGACTGGTTAATCCACAAGCCAAACAAAATCACATCAACATACTAGCTAGCTAGATCGCCCAACTTACCTGTTGACGAAATACTCCGCGAGCTTCGTGAACACGGTCGCGAGGAAGTCCGGCCACGTGAACGACTCGGCGGTCATAAGGCGCGTGTAGAACGCAAAGCACTCGGCCAGCGCCCCCGCGCTCACGTCCGACAGCGTGCGCGCATTCACGCCCGCGCTCACACTACCCGTGGCACCTGGCTGCTGCTGCGCCGCCTTCACCTGTGCTTCTAGCTGCACAAACTCGCGCAGATGCAGGTCGGTGGGGGCGCTCTCTGCACGCGCAGATGCGCAGATCAAAGGGAACTGGTCGTGACTGGTACTGCGACGCGAGGCGGCGGCGCGGTCCCCATGGAAGACGCGGAAGTGCGCGTGCGGCACCACGAAGCCGTTCAGCATCCTGCTTCGGGCTGCTGTTGCTGTTGCTGTTGTGAAGAGCTCGAGCACCTTGTCGCGGAAATGCCGATAACAAACTGTCAGTGTAATACCCCTTGCCAATTTAGTGCCCCCGCGTTTTATTATCCAGTAGCGTTGCTCAAAAATATTTTGGACAATATGATTGGATAAAACAAAAAACTGCCAGCCTTGATAAAACTGTAGTCACCAGCAACTTTTGTGCTTTTCCACGCACAAAACCACAAGAGAGAGAAGAGCAGCAAACAGCAGCATCAGGCACGATGAGAAAGTGAAAGCGACACACAGACAACAAAATGGAGGCAGCCGTGAACTGCGTCATTGAGGGTAGCGTCGGTAAGACTGTCAGCGAGGAGTCCGGCATCTCGTATCACACGCTGAAGAAGTACGTGAGCGCGCGCAGGAAGGGAGAAACAATTGAGAATGCCAGACGAGAACCAGCACTGTGGCTGATGATCGCCGCTAAAAGCGATCTATATGGTTAGATTGTAGGGATGCAAAGAGAAGGCGCCCCTGTCGACCGTAAAGAGATACTACTAAAAGGTAATGAAATCTATTTCGAATTAACTGGTAGTTCTATAGGTGAAGGATGATATTGTAGGTTCCTCGAGCGACAGCCAACCCTCGCGGCGCAGCAAGCGCAAGTCATCTCACGAGTCTGGAACGAAGTCAACTTTCGAAGCGTGGATGTGCTGTTTTCAACGATGGCGAAGGTGGCGATCAAAAACGCTCTTTCCAGCAACCAGTTTTATAACATGGATGAGACCGCTTTTCAGACAAGGAAGAAGCCGAAAAAAAGTCACCGCTGTGAAGGGTTCGAAGTGCCTGTGGTCAAAGAGCGTGACCATATCGTTCCACCTCACGATCACCACCTGAACGAGCACGTCTAGTCACGTCATCCCTCCGATATTCATCCTACCAAGCGAGCGAATTGACAAGCACGTGTTAGACCAGTGTTCAGTCTCTGGCGTCCACGTCACTTGCGCAAAGAGTAGGTACTTGAATAGAAATCTATTTGAAAAGTAGGTTAGGTTCTTTTCGGTCTCGGTGCCAAGTGATGTGCGGCAGCTGCTCGTCTTGGTCTTCGACGGCTATCTTAGCCACTACTCGCCCGAACTCGTGGAAATGAGTGTGCGTCGGCAAGTTCTCCTTGTCTGCCTTCCACCAAACACCATACACCTATTCCAGCCGCTCGACATGTCAGTGTTCGCTCCATCCAAAAAGTTGTTCCGGACTTTAGTCGACGACACAACACTTCGGACAGGTAGCGATAGATTTTACATGATGGTTACCGTTCTGATCAGCTTGCTGATGTTTCGTCTCGCTCTTTCTCTCTCTTCCATCTATAAGGAAAATAACGACCAACAAGGCTGAAGCAGTTGCAATTGACTACCAGGCGTGGATAGCAAGTTCGGTCGAAGAGAACTGCGCAGCGTGGTTTGTCGCAACAGGACTCTTTCCGTCTTCGCGACCGACAATGGAAAAGTGAATAGTTCTATTTAAGGCGAGTGGTGGGCTTCCGCGCCGGAATGAGGCAGGGTGGTTTGTTCACCGCCAGATCATACGTGTACCGGGGTACACGCGTTGGGTTACACCGCCGTAACTCAACTCGCCTTTGCCGAACACAGTTCGCGCAATTGTTTTACGGCCGAACAGAAGGTTCACCGAACTTAGCATTTGCAGCCGGAGCGTACCGTACGACGGCGAGAGCCAGCCCAGAGGGCGGCTCCTTTCATTGACCATAATTACACATTATTGTCCAATCAGTTAGTTTGAGCTCAGAGAGCCAACCATGTTAAAGTTCAC
>JALBZB010000321.1:0-32948 GCA_038050625.1 Pythium sp. MPC-2022a
GCACGCGCTGGGGCGAGGCCGGCTACATCCGCCTGCGCCGCGGCGCTGCTGGCACAGGCACCTGCAGTGTCTACACCGACATGTCCAGCCCGACTTTCTAAAATGGACCCGTAAGAGCTTGAGTAGATGCGTGTATGTGAATTGGAGTCTAGGTTGTCGTGTACTCCGACTGCGAATCGCGTGGATAGATGGCTGCATCGTTTGTTGGCAAGTAGATGAGTTATAAGTCGTTAATGAAACAATATGCAGTTTGCAATGCATACCTTTGGTCAGTGTTCTGGTTCTAGCTTGACAGTCCAAGAGGAAAACTATTTCTATTTGCTGACAAGAATAGTTAGCTCACATTTTCAAAGAGAGCATCTCTCGAGAGAAATATTGAATGCGTAGACAGCACGAACATATCATAACTTTCTCACCACCACAGAGGAGCTCTTGTAAATTTCTTTCAGCATTCGCATCCACCGCTATGACGCAGCTCCAGGGTTTCGAGCCACAACAGCAGCAGCACTCGCAGCTTGGTAAGAAAGCACCGCCATCCCAAGAGAAGAGACACGTTTCCCAGAGCCAACTGGAGATCCAAGCGCTCTGCCGACTGTTTCGATCCACGGGCGGAAGCACAGGTGAAAGCGAGCCGAGTTCCTGGAAAAAGCAGACTGGGTGGCACGCACTCGAGCAAGCTGCAAAGCAATCCACCGAGAACCTGCTCGCGAGAGGCACGATGGAGACCCAGTTCCCACTATTTGGCGTCACGTGGGAGCGCAACCATGTCATCGCGATCGATCTGTCTGGAAATGAGCTGTGCGGTAAGATCCCAAGCGATATCGTGTACTTGCGCTTCCTCAAGACGCTCAAACTGCGCAACAATCCGAAGCTCAAAGGCACGATCCCCGCGGGAATGTACTCGATGCCGCACTTGCGATACTGCTACCTCGACGACACGAGTCTAGAGAAGACCCTTCCGTTCCAAACTGCGCACTCGTTCCAGATCACGCAGTTCCATAGCTCTGGAGTAGCTGCAACTATCTGCTTCCTCACAACCAACCCTCACGGCAACGTTCGATGGACTTCGGACATCACCGAGTCTGAGATGTTCATGATGCACTCATCGCTGAAGAATCTCCACGAACCTCCCAAGCCCCAGGAAGCTGAGATCGAGTGCAACGCGCGCAACGCCACCGGTCCAGAGCGAACCGCTGCAGCGATCAAGCTGCAGCGCATCTACCGCGCGCGAATCGAACGCACCAAGTTCAGAAAGTACCTCAAGTCACTCTTTCAGCGCAACTTTGATCCGAACAGCGGCCTGGAGTATTTTGTAGACGCTCGCACGGGCGAGGCGAATTGGGAGATGCCGGCGTTCATCGCCTCGCCTCGCCAACAGCAACAGCAGCTTTCTGACAGTAACAACGACGAGAGCCACAGCGCTCAGAGCATCGCGGAGGCGTGGCAGCCGTACGACGACGGCTACGGGAACACGGCAAGTGTAGTGTCTAGTATTCTTCATTCGAACCCAAACTGGTTTGTCACACTGACTCGTTCTGTCTGTTACTTGGAAACCCTGGCTTGCAGTACTACTGGAACAGCGTCACAGGTGAGTCCATGTGGGAGCCACCAGTGTTTCTCAGCCGCATCTACCAGGAACTCAAAGCTCGTTACGGCGCCGACAAGACCGATGAAGAACGTTTTGAGCTCTTCTTCCAAGACATCGACAAAGACAGCACTGGGGAGATCAGCAAAGACGAATTCGCGCTTCTTTGCGGAGAGCTCGGGATGGCGATGTCCAACAAGCAGATCGACCACGTCTTCAGCGAGCTCGATACAAGTGGCGACGGCGAGTTGAGTCGCCAGGAGATCATCGCCTGGCTGACTAGATCGTACAACTGAATGGTGTGCTCATTTAACAGCCTTCATGATCATTCATAATCGGACAAAATCTCCATGAGCTTCTCAGAATCAGCAATCGTGCGCGTCAGACAGATGATCTGGTTACCAGTGACCAGATACGTGTCCGTGCACGAACATGTCACAGTGTTCAAACCCGCTGCTGCTGCTGATTGTTCTTCTGTTTCATGCCCATTCGGAATCGGCATTTTCTGCTCCGTTTCAGCTGACTCAACTCTCTGGAAGGTTGCATCAAACTCGACGATGACCGAATACCCGCTTGCATAAATACGTTTCTCGTCTACCGATAACACTCGCACACATCGATTCAGCAGTGAGACGTACTGGATGATGCCGTGCATGCCCTGGAAAGTTCCCCAAAATGGGAGCTCTTCTGGCACTTCAGACTTGATGAAGAAAGTTGGCGACACCACAGGTCCGAGCAAGTGCACATTTGGAACAACGTGGTAGATCATCTCGTGTCCCTCTCTCTTTGTTGCCACACACTTCACGAGCATGATGTTCCCTTCGTCGTCTTCCTCCGCGATGCTATTTCGCATCGTCTGGGACTCTGTCATCGCTTGTTGCATGCCTTCGTACCACATCGTCCGCGTTGCATCCGACCTCGTCACGAAAGTGAGCGTTTGGTCAACCTCTCGACTTCGGTCAAAGACTTCCACCTGGAAACCAAATGCACCAATGCCTGGATTCTTGACGCTTCTACCGAACGCGATCCATTTCCGTGCATTGCACACAACGAGCTTCTTGGGTCGCGAGGTCCAGTGCTGCGTCTTTGCCATTAGAAACTGCTTGAGCTTGGTCGTCGAATTCGCCTTCGCCTTCACGGGAGAGCCTGCAGCCGCAGATTGTGCCGTGATCGCAGCATCCTCTAAAATCAGCAAGCAGCTCTCTTTCTCGAATCGAAGGTGCACTTTGACCCATTTCGATCGCTTCTGATACACATAGCCAGAGATACTGTCATTGTCTTCAATTGCATCAAAAGAGGTTGCTGTGTCTCCTTTCAGCACATCGATGATTGACTGCGGATACTGGCTTTGCGAGCGGCTTCGAAACATATCCGTCGGGTTGATGATTTCATTCCCCATGGCGAGGTTCTGGGGAGAACCGAAACCCTCTTTCTCCATCGGTAGTCGGCGAAATGGTTCTAGTTCCTGTGAAAGGAAGCCCGTCGCAGAAGACGAAGGACGCGCAAGCGGGAACACATCGTCGGTAACGTCACTTCCTCTTCTCCCATTGACTCCGCTACCCACTCCGCTATTTCTCAGCGAGCCGAGACCGAGTAGCGCATCATCGAGCGCGTCGATCTGCTGGTAGTGTGATGCGACCAACGAGGAACTGAATTCGATCCAACCTGCAAAGCTGTTGCAATACTGACGAATCAGCTCTTGCTCTAACCTTGGGGAGCTGCATATTTTGTGGATCTTAACACCAAGGATCGCCAAGTGAGCGTCGTACTGATGCATCACTGAACTTTGGTGCAGCTTCCGCAAGATGAAGCCCAGAATCGAGTCTGGGGGACGAAACACGCTGCGCAAGAGCGGATTGTTCACTCGCCCATTTGAGGCCACACGGTCGAATAGATTCAGGTACAGCTTCACGATTCGGCAATGCAGGATGTTCGCCTTCGGGAATTTCTGGAAAATGTCGATGAGTGACGTCGCGAGGTCGAACTTTGCCAACTGACTGTCGATAGACTCTTTGCCCATGTGAATGGCAGCATCCAAGAATTCGACGACGTGAATGACGAGTAGGATGGATGCTAGTGGACGATGATTAATCACGCGCTTCCCCGATGTCGGTGAGAAACACGTCGCTGGAGGCTCAATAAAACTGTGATGCATCTGCCGTCTCGCCATTTCTGGTGCTACTGGCGAAGTCGCCATCGGAAGGACTCGAGGCGGCAGCGTTGATTGATTTTGGAGCTCGTCGCTTTTTGATTTATCGTTTGCTGTGTCCTCTCGATCACCATCCTGGGAGTCTTCAGAGTCGCTATCACTGAAGCAGTCACGAGAGGCAAACTCCGAGATTGTCGAAATGTGCTGATGGTAATTGATTGCAGCGCACAGTGTTTCCACCACAAGCTGAACGGGCGGCACAAACAAACTCATCTGGGCTTTATCCGATAGCGAGTATTCGATCGCGCACTTCAGAGTATCAATCACGAGCGAAGACGGGATGCCGGCACCATCCGCGTGATTTGCATCCAGGTATCGGATCTCGGCGACTCCAACTTCCGCTATCCGAGTCACGATTTCCGGTCTCTCAAGCACCGCCTTCATCACGCCATCTTTGATCTGCTCGTGCAGAGATCGGTCATTCGGGAGAACTTTCGGCGGGAAAATCTCTCTCTCAAAAGACTCCACACTCTCGTACGATGCCAGCTGGATCTTCGCCTGGATGTAGTAGCAAAACGTGTTTGGGAACTGCTGCGTCAGAATTTTCACCAGAATGTCAGCACAGCCACTGACGCGCGCATGGACAAGGGAGTCTCTGAGATTGAATTGGGACGTTGAAGCTGTTGCGTTGAGCTCTGGCGGTACGTCGATGATTTGCTGCACGAGACTCTGGAGAATCGGCTGGAATGGGTACTGCCTTCTTTGCGCGAGATGGATGAGACCATGGAGCAGCGAGGATACTTCCGGATTGTACGCGTGGCGAGCAAACTGCGCAAAAAGAGTCTCACTTTCTGGGACTTCGATATTCGACAAAATCGAATGCACCGATGGGTACACCGCGAAATTCTTGGTGATTCTGCACATATTCGCGAGCAAAACGCTGTCGATCCCCGTCTCGCGGTCTTCTTCACCAAGAGCGCTTACCTTGCCTGCTCCCAATTTGTCTTCATAAATTGGTTTTCGCCATAGAAAGCGATACATGCTCGAGAAAATACGCCTCCACTCGACCAAAGTCAGTTCTTCAATGTGCAGGATGTACCCTCGCACCGCGGCACTCGCTTCGCTCTGATCAGAAAATCTGCTACTGCCACCACTACTGCTGCCTCGCCCCAAACCCATTTTCGAGAAAGACGAGCGGCCAAAGCTCCCAGCGAAGTCCAACAGAAACGGCTTTGTGATCGGCAGCGGTGAGGGTTTCTTCTTGTCGGGACTCTTGGAAGTCGGTGACTCGTTCTTCTTCGCAGTATGTGACGATGTTCTATCTTCGCCATTACCGTTGCCCACTGAGTGTTGCTCTTTGTCCTCACGCTGCTGGTCTTTACTCTTCGCAACAGTCGCTGGAGATGTGGACGAGAGCATCTTGGGGGAGCCGTGCCACGTCATCGCCTTAAGGTAAAAGCGCACGATGATCTCGGTCGCGATATACGGCCGTCGGTACTTCTCTGGGTCCGCGATCGGGCTCTGGCTCGGCAGCTCCTTCTTATTGCCTTCACGCACAATCGGTAGCTGATGATGGCTCGACTTGTGATGGTGGTGATGCGAGTGACTGTGGTTGTACTGGCTGCTGCTCGGTTCAGGAAAGTTCGTCGCATAAATAAACACCTGCGCGATGTTCTCCGGCTCGAGCAGCATCATCTGCATGGGCGACATGGCGCGCTCGCGCTTCTGCACAAGCGATAGCACGGTCTCGGTCTCGTAGCACGCGCAGAACACGTTCTGCAGCGCCTGTGCCTGACGGAGCGCTTCCGAATTGTGCAACGCGTGTGACGTCGTGATCGGGTCGCGCACACCCGACGTCTTGCGCGGCAGGCGCGTGAACGGCGGCGTGCTGGCTAGCGTTGCCAGGTTTGAAAGCGACGTAGACGCGGACACGAGTGGTGCGCCATGACTGCCGTTGGAGATACCGTTGCCGTTACCGCCGGTTGAAGCCAACGCGGACGTGCTCGCCGCGCGCGCAGACGCGTCCAAAAGCAGCACCGACGCCGCCGGCTGCTCGCTACCGCTGCCGTCACTCTCGGCATCCGAGTCGGACTCGGTCTCCACCAGACACGTGCACTTGCGCGTCCACATGCCGCTGCCGATCATCGTTCGTCCGTACTAACGCGCTCGCTCGCCCGCCTTCTCCGTTTCCTCTTGTGTTGTGCTGGGCTCAGAATGCGGAATTGGCGAAACGTGCGTGTTGCTGTCGACTTAGCGGGCGTGGGTGAATTACTTCCATGCTCAGCATAGGAACATGCTGAGGAAGTTCAGGCAGCTCGTTTTACTTGCTTTCACTATGTCGTAGTTTGTCCCACTGTTCACAAAGCAATAATTCACCATGGTATCAATGAAGTCGACAGCTAAAAAGACAGTCTGACTGAAGACTACATTTAGCTTTTGCAAGGGTTTTTTCACAATAGGAAGTTTTCTTAGAAGGACGCAACGTTAAGTTACACCCGCTAAGTTACATTAACCCGATTAGAGCCGGCTAACCGATTCTGGCTATCATTTGGCTCGCATTTTATAATAAGGACGTTTTCAGACAATATTATGGACCCGCTTGTATGGGTTTTGCTATGTTAAGGTGTCTGGAGTATCATACGGAGGTCATCGTTATCTTTGTTGCTGTGCTTGCCAGTCCTGCTCCAATTGCTGTGGGTTGGAATGCCCCTTCTATGGGAGTCTGCGATGTGTCGGTTCCTGAGAAGACGCCCGCAAAGGGCGTGTATCAGACGTCCCAGTCGCGCAGGGCTCTGGGTCCTTCAAGCCAAAGCCTGAACCTGAAAGGCTTCTGTGCATGCCCGCCCTTCCAGCGAGCACTTTCTCTCCGAACCAAGAAGATCGTTTACTGGCCAACTTGGTGCAGAAGAGATTGGATACATGGCCCTCCCTCCACTTTAGAACACCGCACTGGATCTGTTGGTGGAGACGCTGCAGATGCCCAAGCCCTTTGCTCTTATTAGATGGACGCATGCGCCGCAGCTTCGACAGTGCTCTCGGTCTCCAGCGCGAGCTGAAAACAAACACACAAACGGTGAACAATAGCAAAGACAACGCCCATCGAACAGCACAGATATCTCCAGCACTAACCTTCGCTAGAAGTCGCTGTCGTCGTCTCTCCAACGCTCGCTTCACGCGCTCATTCTGGTCGCCGCTCGCTGAAAGAGTCCCGTTGTCACTACCAGCAGCAGCTCGCTCTTCCGCGAGCTCTCTCGTGAGCGCGCTCGATGAGCTGGAGGAAGTCGCTGATGTTTTGCTAGAGTCAGCGACCAACAGATGCTGCGCGAGATCCTCGTCGGTTTGATGTGCACAGAGCAGCACGATCGGATGGTTCCCACCTGAAACACCAGCGTCAGGTTGTTAGTTTACATTGAAACCAAGTCCCAAGATCCACATCACACCCGAGACCCACCATAGGAACAGAGCGCGACGATGTGTGCAGCTGGTGACCAGCTGATGTCCACGACAGGGTATTGGTAGAAGAACGGTTTCCCCCAGATGCCTCGACAGAACTTCTGGCCCTGGACGCTCGCAAACAGCAAGGGGACGCCATTCTCCGACCCACTGACAACGAATCGACCGTCGGGACTGAACGCGCTCTTCCCCATCGTCTTCTCGCACACGACGCCGGCGTAGCTCTTGTTGAGCAGCAGGTACGACCGCAGCTCGTACTGCAGAATGGCATTGGGCTGCGTGTGCACGAGCAAGTGTTGCTTCCGCGGGTGATGCTGCATGCTCGTGATGGCCGTCTGACCTGTGTGGATCGTCTTGATCAGCTCGTAATTTGGAAATGATGGTGAAGAAGATGAAGACGAGGTAGGCTTCCAGACTGTGAGGGTACCCTGTGCGTCACCGCAGAAGAGCCGTCCGGACTTCGGTTCAATGCGAACACTATGCACCGCGGCTTGGCTGACCCGGAGTCGGCCAAGTTCATTACCCTGTGATCCTGTAGCTGAACTTGTCGCACGACTTTGGTTGGTGCTCCAGAAGCGAATGAGCCCATCCGAAGCGCCAGTGATGGCTAAGCGCTGCTCACCACTCACAGGATGGAAGATGCCACAGTACACGAAACACAGCGATGGCGAGTGCTGCCAGATCGATGCACAACCGCCAGGTGATCCACTTGCTATCATCACCCTCCACAGCCGAGCTGTTCCATCCGAAGAGGCCGAAATGAGGTGTTGCGAGCTCGGGTCCCACTCCAAAGTGTAGATCATGGCACGATGACCACGACCCGCTTGCAGCAACTGGCTCGAGTTGACGTGGTAGACGTGCACGAGGAAGTCGCCCCCACAGTCCGGGTGATCGTTGATCGCTGCCGCGAGGAACAAGCCGCAGGGACTGAATGCGACGCACGAGCAGCCTTTCTTGCCTGTCGGTAGGCGACAGAGCACGCGATGCGGCACGAGACACGATTCGGTCGGACTGCGTTTGCACACGATGAGTGGGTCGAGCGTGCTCATTTGCTGCGTGTCCCTATTCGTCATTTGAGATGGCGCAGCGTTGATACTTGGACTGGCTGGGGAGATCTGTTGTAGCTCCTGGTTGATGTCCCCATCAAGTGGGCGATTCTTGGTCTCGTCATCAGGGTGATGGTTGTCAACTGGCTCGGCGTTGTTGTCCTCTTGAGCCAAAGACTGTGAACTACTAGCAACGGATATTGCTTCTGTGTCGTTCTTACCAACAACTGCCACAGGAGGGACGATCGGCCGAATGTCAATGAAGATCGTCGATGGCACTATCACTCGTCGTCGCTTCTGGTACTGGAGATAGACTGATGGGACATTGGTAGCAGTACTAGCATTCGTAGCAGACACATTGCTGCTGCCTGGCGGTGCCCACTGCCACTGCGACTTTGCCTGGAACTGGTCCATCCACGTCATGATCTGATACTCGTACAGCTGCAGACGAATGGAGCCACTCTCCGCTTGTGCACCACCTTCATCACCGTTCCCATTTTCAGTATCGTGCTGTCGTAGATCTGAGTCATCGAGAGGAGACAGAGGACGGAGCATTACGTTGCCCTTCTCACTCACGGGACTATAGAACGCCCATGCGATGCGATGCTGAAGCTGCTGGCGATTTGCCCCAGACGTCGTATTTCCCCCCCTATGTCCTTCTTCTTCGCCCACTTGCTCGAATCGCACGCCGTTGTGCTCTTTGGTCCTCACATTCTTCGTTATCGTCTTCTTTGTTGCTGTGGGGATTTCAAAGATCTCAAAGAGCAGCAGTGAGCGCGGCGACAGGAAGTCTACGAGTGTGATCGGGAATCGCAGCGACTGGTACCACTTGAACGCGTCTGTAGTTCACAACGACCACACTCTTGGTTAGGACCAACAGCATAGTGAGGTTGTACAAACAATAACAAGCTACAACCAGGTACGTACTTGCATAGCTGCACGAGTAGTTGAGCTTAGCGTGCGATGTCGTAGTAATTGGAAGGATCGGTTTCCCCGTGAAGCGGTCGACCAGATGCACCTGTACCTGGGGCTTGGAGCACACGCCGAACGGCAGCTCGTCACACCGCTCGACAAAGAGCTCAATCCAGCACTTCTTGGCGATCGGAGCGAGCGCTTCAACCTGAGCCTGCGCTGCGAACGAGAGCGTAGGAGGTAACAATTGTACTGAAGGCGGCGTTCGAAGCGTCCCCATCGCCAGGATGAGGCGTTGGGCTCCCCAGGGCATGCAGGAGACAAGCGACCGGTTGCTGCCAAAGCAGCTGCCGAGCGACAGGTTCAGTCGTGGTCCTGAGATGCGAGCACTACCAATCTCTGAGTTCACGTCACTGGTGGTGTCGTTGTTGACGCGTGGGGTGCTGACAGTGGACAAACGGCTCTGCATTGGAGCACTCCTGGGTTCCTTCGTGGACTCTTTTCTGTTCTTCTTCGTCTTCTTCTCGCTGCTCTTCCTCTTGGCTTCTTTGGGCTTGTCAGGCGACGCCCGTGGCGTTGTTGTATCAGCTCGCACTAGCAGCGGCGACTCAGACTCAGCGTTTGGCGCTGCGTTCGCGACGCCATCTCGCGCTCTCTTTGCTTCTTCGTCCAGCGATTTCCTGAGCAGCGCCTTGAGTTCGCTCGCGCTTGTGGGAGGATTCCCTCCACCACTGGTATCACTACCGCCAGCACCAGCACTTTTAGTGCCACCACCACTTGGCGCATCAAGGCTCAGCGTGGACAAGCCAATGCCACTCTTCTTTTCCTTTGCCTCCTTGACCTTGGGTTTGCTGGAAGCCTTGGAAGGCAAGCCATCTTCTTTCCCCATCGATCAATTCACGCCTTCACTTGGACGAACTATTACTGAAGCTGCTAAACAGAGAGCTCCGGCTGAACGAACGGTCAAGGACCAAATCTTCAAAAGGCTCCAACGCGACTTCTTGGACCGTCCTGAAAATATCTGGAGAAGTTAGGCGAGACACTCGATGGGACGGATATCAACAGCATGCTATGATAATGAGACTCTATTGAATGGATTGTAGACTTGGGGGCGTTCTGAGCAGGAAACTTGATCGATGTTAGAAGAAAATCAGATTCGCAAGGGCGACGACGCCGTCGCCGCTTGGCACAACGAGGATCGGAAGCGCGAGGGTGACTCCAGCACAAAGTCCACCTAATTGAGCATAGCACAGCAAAGTTGAGAAGTTAAGCAAATCCCTACTTAGCGTGTGGTGCCGACGCATTGCCATTCTTGTTGATTTCGCACCATTTCGTGGACCATCCGATGACTTTCCGGCGCGATTTGGTTCTCCAGCAAGTACATTTTCACTTCCTCTGCTCGCAACACGATCGAATCTCTCGACGCCAGGCTGCACAAAACAACAATAGAAATCATCATAACAGTGAGTTCATGCTCTACGAAAGCTCAGTCCACAGCACCATCATTGGCCAGTAGAATACGCACTCGAGAGCTGGTGCAAAGCCCGTCTTGGAGCAAGACGACGTCACGCCAAAGAGGTACCGGTACACCCGCAGCATCAACTTAATCTCATGGCGCGAGACCTAAACAAACCAAACACCCAGCCATTCAACACAATCGATCAGTACATTTGTGACTACAGATCAGTGTCCGTCTCCTTTCTCATCATACCTTAGCGCGTCGCAGGCCAATGAGATTCAGCCCCGCAAGCTTGGCTCGGTTACCGATCGCGAGGCCGTAGGGCAGCACGTCGCCGTCGACCGCGCTCTTCCCGCCGATCATCGCCAGGCTCCCTACTTTGATATGCTGCTTGAGCCCGACCTGGCCGCCGATGATCGCAAAGTCACCGATCTGTACGTGGCCGGCCACGCAGACGTTGTTCGAGAGCACGACACGGTTGCCCACGTCGCAGTCGTGGCCGATGTGTGCGCCGCAGAGCAGCCAGCAGTCGTCGCCAACTTTCGTGGGGGTGTCCAGCGTGTACGACGTGCTCCCGTGGATCGTCACGTGCTCGCGGATGACGCAGTTGCGGCCGACGACCAGCGACGAGCGACTGGAGGAGGACGAAGAGCTACTGTACTGCGAGTGCTTCTTGTCCTGCGGCTCGCCGCCAATGCACGCGAACGGATGCACGATCGTATCGCTGCCGATCATCGTGCGGCCTTCCACGACCACGTGTGCCTTGAGGAACACGCCATCGTCCAGCTCCACGTCGGGGCCGATGATGCTGTAGGGCCCGATGTGTACGTTGCGGCCGACTGACGCGTTCGGGTGCACGACCGCCGTCGGGTGGATGAACGGCGATGAAGACGACGACAACACTGATGATGGGTCGGTGAGCTCTTCGACGTGGCGGGGCTGTCGGTGGCCGAGCGCGCCGCCCAGTTGGCTTCCACTCTACTCATACACATACGCATGTACATTCAGATACAGTCATAGAAACACATGTAAGCACCGGTCCAGGCACACAAAACGCGCATAGGATAGAGCGAGCCATTCGCTTACCGTCACGTGTGAGACGTACGCCTCCATCGACTCGACGGACGCAGTTGATGCTGTCGACTACACATAGAGACAGGGAGGCACGCATGAGACCACCAGTATAGAGCAATGAAGAAAGAAAGAGAGCGATCTGCTTGGTGCTCAGTGCACGCACCGAGCAGCGCAGCCAGGCGGCGGAGGTGGCGCGCGCGGCGTGCGGCTGCCAGCGTCCGCTCCACATGCTTCTTATTCAGAAATGTTTCGTTTACACAGACAAACCAAGCGCCAAGAAAAGGCTTAATTTTCAGCCAATGAAAAGTGTATAAAATTCCTCAGTCGGATATGATTGGACAAAATTGAACATCGCTATATTCTGTTGATGACAGATTTTGACAAGCTACGCAAAGTGTGTCTAAAGTCCAGCAAGAAGACTTCAACCGTTTTCTCACAACCTGTTCCGAGTCTTTACTTCCACTTATTCATTCACACTACTTTCACTTTTTCACACACTCGTATATAACGATGCTTCTCTCTTGGGAGGTGGTCCTCAAAGTCAAAACTCAGCATTTCTTCACAGTACGGTGTCCTGGTTTCAGAAGAACCGTTTTTCTACTCCTTCCTCACCGGTGGAAGACCGACGCGAAGCCCTCGGAGAAGAAGTAGAGCGAGACGCAGATTAACACGAGTGCCACGAGTACCGTCGTGCTCTCGGTGCGTCCCCAGCCTCTTAGCAGCAGACTGAGACTGAAGCCCTGGGTGCTGGGGTGCGTCCTCTCTTCACCTAGGACCCCACCACTCTCTGCCAGCAGCAGCCGCTCTTCTTCGTCTGTAAGTTGGTTCTCCTGCTGGAACGCGTCGAGCAGCTGCTTCTGGTGTTGCGAGAGCTTGCTCGTGTGCGCCAATTCGAGTTCGAGCTCTCGGATTTTCTTCTGGGACGCAGCTTCTGACTCGTGTGCGAGCTTCTGCAGCGCCACGCAGTCGAGCTCCAGCTGGTGAATGCGCTGCTGGGCCTCGGTTTCTTGCAACCGCGAGCTCTCGTTCCCTTGTTGGTGTACCAACTCTGTCTCTAGCTGTGCGATAACGCTCAGCCGCTGGGCTTTCATTTCCCGAACCGCCTCCAGCTCTTTGTGGAGCTCTTCGCACTCGATGCAATTGTGCGGCGCTGCTGATTCGATGACCGTCTCGGGTGGCTCGAGTGCGTCATCATCTTCGTCATCCGTCATGTCGTTCGGATCGATCAGGTTTTCGACAAAGAAAGACTGGCTGTCGCCGATCGACTCGCGCTCTTCCTCGGGCTGCACTTCGTCGTATTCGCTATCGTAGTCCCCGAATTCGTCATCGTCACCGAGCATGAACGCACTCGTGCAGTCCGATGCCCGAAAGGACTCGCGCAGCTCGAGCGAGGACATGAGCCCCGTGAGACTCTCGCGCGATTCGCTACCGCGGATGAGCATCTCCATCTCCATCATCTGGATCTGCTTCTTCAAGCTCGTCGCTAGCTCCTGCATGCCCTGCATCCTCTCGAGGTCCTTGCGAAGCTCTTCGTTCTCCTGCTGCAGTGCGCGCACCACGATTGCGCGTTTAGTGTCATTCTCACTCTCGTTCTCGACGATCTCGTTCACGGACGCGTGGATCTGGATGCGCTTGGCGCGACTTGCAAACTGAAGCGTGCTCTTAGTGTCTTCGACAAACTGGATCGCCGGTGAGACACAGCAGATGAAGAGCACCCGTGCCGCGCCGCTCAGCGACGGCTGTAGGATGCGCGTGAGCTTGCTGTCTCGAAAGTTGACGTGATAGTGCGGTTCCTCTCGAAGGCTGTTACGGGAAGAAGACGGTGATGATGAGAGCGCGCTGATAACTCGAGAGAGCGCCAACAGACTCCGGTTGATGTTCCCGGCTTCCGTGAGCCGCTTGCCCTGTGCTCCTGTGCGCTGCGAGCTCTCAGAGCCTGCGAGATCGACAAAGTTGAGGCATCCGATCCGCACGCAGTCGCCAAAGACACTCTTCTTCATCTTGGACTCTTCAGATGGGGCTTCGAAGTCATCTTGGGATACAGACGCCGATGATGAAGCCACGGCTCGAGACTCGATGACGACCCGAAAGATCGTGTGCGAGCGACTGCTCTTCTCATTCATGTTGGTCGCGCCGACCGAGCGATTCCGCTCGCCGTCTCTCAGCGCTCTGAGCACATTGCGCGCATCCGAGACGACGCGCTCCGAGGCGTCCGTGAACACGCCGTGCACCGGGTGCTCGCGCACGTTCACCGCAGCGCCACCAGTAGACGAAGAGGACGCTGATGAGCCTGTGGTGTCCACCAACAAATCGCGCACGGTCTCGTTGTAGATCTCAATGTACGACACGCGCACGACAAAAGTTGTATGTTCTTGCCGTTTCGCCATTTCGTCGAAAATGTCCTTCACTGCGAACTGGATGATCCCGTCGGTCTGAAGTGGACGCTTGGTGTCGTCGTCGTTGTCCTCCAAAGTGTCCACATTACTAGTATTCAGTCCCGTTGTGTCATCTGAAGAGAGACTCCGTTTATAAGAGGAGCTGCTGCTGTTGACACGCAACGACGTGCCCTGCATCGTGAACGTCTTGCCGCTGCTCGTCTGCCCATAGGCGAAGATCGAGCCGTGGATGCCGTCGAGCGCCGAGCGCGCGATCGACTGCGCGAGTCCGTCGTAGATCGCCTGCGTCGAGTGGCGCTCGCTGTACACTTCGTCAAACGCGTACGCTCCGCCGCCATTGCGACGACTACGACTGTGATGGCTCGCCCTAGACGAGGCTGCGTCTGGACTTGAGCTCGGATTGCTGTTGCTGGAGACAGAGGCGACTTGTTTGATGGTGTTGGTCTGCGGGTGGACACTCCATGCGGACTGGCTGTTGGTCTTTTCACGCGAGAGAAGAGGGCTAATGTGTCGCAATCATGGACAGCATCATGTTATCAGATCGCCAGCCTGACAGACATATACCATCTCAAAGAAACGTGCACGTACCGGAAACGGACGGTGACGCGGATCGTCTCGCCTGCTGCTGTCTGTTGGTTGTCAAACTCTTCGTCGTCGCTACTATAGAGGACAATCGACAATAATCAGTCTTTATCATACGTACCATATCCATCCATACCACGCATACGTAGATGTGTACCTGAGGCTGTTGTATCCAGAAGTCATCACGTCAGTGGTGGCGCTTGAGCTGCCGCTTCGCTTGAGCAGCGCAGCAGACGACTGCAACGGCGCCATGGAGTGCGACAGGGAGGCAGATGCGGCCCGAGACGCTGGTGAGTCGAATGAATCAGCGAGAACAACGGCTGAAGAAGACGATGCTGAGGAGAACGAATGAGAAGAGAACGAACCGCCCGCGTCGCTGTCGCCGAAGAAGCTGCTGAGTGTGGACGCCGTCGCGGTCATCGCCTCGCTCTGCGTGCTTCGAGCGCTCAAGTGATTGTCAGATGAGGCAGAGAGCGGCGGCCACGTGCTGGCGCAGTTGGTGGTGCTGGCGCTCGAAGTTGCTGCTGGTGCTGTTGACAGCTACTAGGCGAAGAGCTCTTGTGGTTGTCGGTCTCTCCCAGCACTGTTGCTTGCTTTCAGTCTGGTATGAGAGAGGCAGATGATAATGCCAGTCAAGGTACTTGCTGGTCGTACCGTACGGTGAAAGCCCAAAATAAGAGAGCTTCTGAATCTCAGCGAGCCCAAATTAAATCGAAGGATTTCCACACAAGCTCCATTCATTCGTCATACTTCTGTTCCATGCTCGCGCGGTGTTCACCCATGCTGCAGGATCAATTGCGTAGTGGAAATGCTGCTGATTCGCTGGACACATTGCATATAAGCGCGTTGAAAATTCCTTTTTCGCTCAAGGTTGCCTGCTGATCCCTTCGTATGGATGGATTGGCAGCAGTGGCTAGAGGCTTGGTGAAGAGCTAAAACTCATATAAGAGAAAATTGGCAGGGAAGTGGTTTTCGTACTCTCTACAAATTTCTGATAATAATATTTAAATAACAGGTTGCCTATCTCTGTCTAATGGTGCTGGTGCATCATCATGACCCTCGCGCTCGCCAGCTCGGCACGCGTCTGCTTCTCCTTGCGGAACCGGTCGCCGATCTTTGACGAGACGAGTTCGTGCAGCTGAAAGGAAATGCCCAGGTCCGCGCGCTCGAAGAGTTCATACTTCTGGGTCGTGAACGCGCTCTGGAGCTTCTTGTCCTTCGCTTCTTCCTCTTCCTCCTCTTCGTAGAGCCTCAGCGCACTTTCACTGATCAGCACCTGGCCGCCCTTGCCCAGGTCGCCCATCTCGCGCGCCACGATCTCACTGATACCCAAGTACGTCATCTTGCCTGTTGTCGGGTGCTTGGCGCTGATGAGCTGCTCGTCGCCGTCGTGGATCGCCATGCGCACGCGCATTCCATTAAAAACGAGTTTCCCCCAGAGGTCGTACACGCGCGGCGCGTGGTCGGATTTCAGGATCGACGGCGGCCAGTGCACCTTGAGCAGCTTCTCCTGCACGTGGAGGCACCAGAGTATCGCGTCCGAAACTCGGTGGAACGCCACCTGGAACGCGTCGCCACAGGTCGTGATCTCGTAGCCGTTACAGCGCAGCAGCTCCTGGCGTAGGAGGTCGTCGTGAAGCGACTGTGCGTCTGACATCGCCTGCGGGTCTTTCGCCCACAGCGCGGTCGAGCCTTCAATGTCCGTGCACACAAATATCGGACGGAACATAGGCGGCTCGACAATCCGGTCACAATTCGCCCGCGCTTCAGGGAAATAGCCTTCTTCAAGTAACTGTTCGTATACGGAAGGAGGCATGACGGGCCGCAGCGTGTTGTAGCAGCACGTGACGCTCGTGCCGATCACCAACGCTGACGCGCCGCCGGATAAATAGTAGAGCGCTTGACTGATGCCAACCCAGAACATCGGCACGTCGACGATCCGGATGAGGAACTCCACGAGACACGCGGGGAACACGAGCACGCAGTAGACAATCACCAGATTGCGGATGCGGCGCTGCAAGAAAGTGGCATTCGGCGGCACGACGCGCCTTGTGCGCTTCTTCATCGACAGGAAGAGCGAGCAGCCCAATGGGTACAGGAACGAGATCCAGACGCACGCCAGCTGGAAGTTGAGCGCGATGTCGCGCACGGTACGCTCCTGTTTCGGGGACATGAGCGCCGAGAGCGCCATGAGCAGCGCAAACACCGTGGCGATGCCGTACGTGCGGATGCAGTACTTGCGCGCAATCTGCTGCTCGCGCTCGCGGCCGCGGTCCATGGACTTGGCAATGAGCCGCGTGAGCTCATACGCGAGCGAGAAGACCCAGAAGGTCATGCAGAGCAACGCGACGTCGCCGACGAGCGCGATGGTGACCACCATGCCCTTGCCGCTGCTGGAGGTCTCGGTCTCATCACTCGCGTAGATGACGCGCACACCGACGAGCTGGCCGTTCTCGACGTCATCCAGCAGGTCGCGCACGCCGCTGTAGTTGAGCAGCACGCAGAGGTAGAACACGAGCCGCGCGAGCGAGTAGACGAAGTAGGAGCGCACGACCGAGTAGGTGATGTACTGCACGGCCGAGTCGTCCGCCTGGATCTGCTTGAACGACAGCGCGAGCGTCAGCAGCGTCGTCGCGGTCGCGATTCCCAGCACGAGCGCGTAGATGAGCGTCCAGTTGTACTGCGAATCATCCAACATCCACCCGCCTTGTTGTCTCGCCTTGTTGTGCTTGTTGTTGTTGGACTTGTTGCTTGTTTGTTGTTGTAGCAGATGCTTGCGCTCTGGTTGTTTGCTTGTTTGTTGCTCAGGGCTTGTTCAGGGCTTGTATCAGTATTGCTACAGCGCGCGCACACACGTGAGTTGCGCGCTTGCTTGCTCGTTATCACAGTGCTTGCGCAAGAGAACGCAGCAAATAATGCCGAGTCAGTCCCTAGAAAACTTGTACTTGTTCTCGTTCTCGTTCTCACTTGCTTGTTGGGGTTGTGATTGCGCTTGCTTGCTTGCTCGCCGGCTGTTGTTAGGAAGTATGATCACACGCGCAACTTGTTTCGTGACTCGCTCCTTCATTGACAGTTCTGTGTGAGCTGGTTGCGTTTGCGTTTGAGAAGTAAGACCAAGTGCTACACAATAGGGTTGGCGGATGGAGGCAGACTGCCTGCCATATGCCAGCCAGCCAGTGCAACCGCGTCCTGATCCTTCAGTACATTCTCTGCGGAATAATCACATCCAACAAGCAGCAATTTTTGCTTGGTGCAGAGAGCGCTGTTGCAAGAATAGCCAGACAGAAGAGTTCAGCAGGAGAGTGGAATGGGCATCTTGGAAGCGATATGCTATTGCGTAGTTTCTGAGATGAGAGATCCCTTGGTGTTGACCTGGCTTGATGCAGCAATTGCGCGTGACGCTATTCGATTGGGCAGGTTCTTGGTACCATGATGTGGCCCTTTTTTACACAGTGTGCCCATTTTCTTGCGTGGTTTGTTGCCTGCTTGCTTGTTTGCACAGTCATTCTGTTTGCGTGCCAACAACATTTTGTTCATTCACTTTGCTCATGCGCCAACAAGTCCGTCACTTTTTAATGACAGATTGACCACCATATCCTTGAGTTTATTTGAACCATCGGACTTCCTTTCCCTGGGCCTCCGATGTTTTCATGAGAGAAAAAATGCTTGGTTTTCAATGCTTCAACACGTTTCTCTGCAACACTGAAAGGAAATAAAATCCCAGTGAAAGATACTGTGCCGCTTCTTTAGTGCGGAGGTGGATGGGCAGGCTCTCATCGCGGCCTTGAAGTTGCTGGAGCCAACCATTGATTCAGGATGAACGCATTGCGTGGGTCATGAGCAAGCCACACCCAATCGTCTCTTTTGCGCTCGCCAGGGAGTGCAGCTGAGCCAGCAGCAGCGTCTTGCCACTGCTTCAGATCTCGTGACAGCGAGGCAAGCAGCTGAGTTACCCATTGACAGAGAGCTCCTTTATCCGTTGTCCGTTTCCTCCAGTGCACTTGCTTCTTCTGGAGCACAAACTGAAAGCTCTGCAGCCCAATGCACCACACCTGAATACAATTCACACGCCCATAACTCAGCACAACCGATTTTCAAGTGACCAAAAGAGAAATGGCATCTGAGCAACGTCATCAACGCCTCGGATAGCATCATCTCGCGCACCTCACATTTCTGCACACCGCTAAACGGCAAGCTCTTGCGCGTCTTGGTCTGTTTCTTGCCGGTTTTCACCAAATCATTCGGCTCCGTCTCATGTTGTAGAGAGGAGCTTGAGTAATCTCCTTCGCGTTGGCCACCTTCAGCTATCGCCGCCACCAGTGCATTGACATCGGTTGGCGGGCTTTGAAGACACCGATTGATACCTTTCTCGGTTTTCCCAATGATTTCACGGATGCTTTCGTAGAAAAAGTCGACTTTCTTGTGGTTCACGAATGGCAGCATCTCAACGATCAACGCAAAGCGCACTGCCGCGAGACAGAGCATCTGGAACAGATTTATCTGCGAAAGAAAGCCCCAACGTCACATTTTCATCAGAGCAAAACCCCACCATGGGCTCTAAAGAATTTGCATGCATGCACATACATGTACCTGGATCGTCTCGTTCGAAAGATTCGCTGGGTCAAAGTAGAGCGGATGCCATCGCTGTCGGATCGACGAGAGCACCTTGTTGACAAAGAAATCCTGGAGAGTCTTGGTCTCATCGAAGGGAATAGATGCCTGGGTCAAGGAGCTAAACATGTGCACAACATCATACCTGAATTCAGTATTCCACAGCAAGACCCCACAGCTTACATCACACTTCACACGAGCACTTACTTTTCGTAGTTGACGTACACTTGCAGGCAAATGGGATCAATGAGCATCCCACACCAGCCGAGCCTTCCGTCGTCTGGATCTTGATCAAATCTCGGGATCGCGTGAAGCACATTCTTCTCATTTTGCACGGAAACCTCAAAATTGACGTGGCTCTTTGCAAAGTTCACAGAGCAACCATAGTCCACGTTACCTTCGTGCATGAGCTTTGTAAACGCCTGCGCGCGCTTCAGATTCGTACTGACAAACAGGAAATCGTCCGTGTAGCGCATCAGCTCTTCGTGGTGACAGGAAACTCTAGATTCGTTCTCAGAAGCTGCTGCGTAGAATTTGCCGAGGCGCCGCCAGACCACTTTCCGCTCGAAATTTGCATAGTACAGGTTGCACAGCAGAGTCGACAACACCGAGCCCTGAGGGATTCCTTGCTTTTGCACGAAGTCCTGGTCGTCGATTTGTACGACGTTCTGTAAAAGATGCTCCTTCAGCAAACTGAGCAACTTGGCTTTCGGCAAATAGTCATAGAGCACACCATCGAGGAAGACCGCATTCTGCTTCTTAGATTTCGCCACAAGCTCATCGAAGCCCTGTAGGTCACCAGATCGGAATGCCGGACGCTCCATCTTGAAAATCAGTGAGGTCTTCGCCTTTCGCTTAGACCTGCTGCTGTTGCTCTTGCCTATGTTGACGAGATTGCTTCGCTGATAGACCCAGTGCTTCCGTATCAGGTACTCGTCTTCTAAAACGGTTTTCTTGAGCATTCGATAAAGCTTGCGAGGGTGGATTGTGTCGAAGCACCGCTCGATATCCACGGACACACAGTAAAGCGCAGGTTGTGCTTGATCTCCACATTTACGCCGCTTACAGCTCTTGCACGATGCCACTGCGCTGAACAGCGGCTTGATGCGCTGGTAGATCTCGTCCATGCTGCGCACAGTCGAGCCGAGAAGTTGCTTGGCTTGGCGATCCGCTTCAAATAGCAACACACGGTGCAGAGGTTCGAGCGCCTTGTTGACCGGCTTCTGATTGCGATCAACTGGAGATGAGAGATTCATCAACGGACGGATGCCACTCACTTTCGGAAGCAACCGAAGTCGCGAGGTCGCTAGCTGGCGGGGCTGTTCTGATACTGTGACATTGTCAACGGGCTGTAGAACTCCAGTACTTAGATCATGCACCGCCACGTTGCTGCGGAATGTAAAAGCAGGCAGTCAATGATCGTAATTTTGATACAATAGCAATGAGAAACAAGTGTGCGGTACGAACCTGATGGCACCCCAGACCTCACGCTGGTAGTAGACGATTTCATTTGATGCGCCTTCGCGCTCCGTGATGTAGAAGAGGCTACGCAAGAATGGGAATACCAAACTTTTCAATAACCAAGTAATGATCTTTTGGAAGAGTTCCTGGCGCTTGAGTAGCTCGTTAGGAGGGCTGCAGATACAAGAAACGGTTCGTTAGAATCATGCGACAAGAAATGTTGTACTGTATTGGCACATAACACGAACCAGTTTGACGGATTTCCCTGGGAATTCATCCACTCCACACCTTTCACTTGCATCTCCTTACAGCACTACACAAAATAGAGCATTGTAACATTAGCACCTCCACCACAAATGACGAAGTCCTTTTAGGAGTCAAAACAGCGTACCTCCTTCAGTGACATGACGTCATACTTCCGCGAGCTCACAAACCGCTGAAGAAGGTTCTTGACGCACGCCCAATTTTTCGTCGTACTTTGCCCCCAGATCTCTTTCGGAATGACTTGTACGACAAACTTCCGAAGCAGTCGAAAAACCACTTTCTTTGGAACAACAAACTCACCCAAACGAGAGATTTCGTCCCGATGTTCGCACAATTTAGCGAGACCATTTCTATCATTCTTACATGTTCCAGTACTTGGCAACGGTTTTGTAGTTGTTCGTGGTCGCTTTTCTGATGTTGAGCTCGATGACAACAAGGGATCAGATGCTGCAGCCGACGCACACGATCGCGACTCAATTGCCTGTTCTCGCCGCTTGCGCTTTCTCTCGAACTGCGCGCTGTCGCTGTCTTCTTGGCTCAAATATTCACTCTCCAGTGCGTTCACTTCTATCGCGTAGACCTCTTCCAGATTGCTGGACGCCATATTACTTGGTGATTTCGTTGCAATCCCTTTCAACTTCTGGTGTTCATGCATGAACTTTCGGAACTTGGGTGGGATTCGAAGCAAACTCTTCACAAAGACTTCGACGTCCAGGTCTCGAAACCGGGTTATCAGCTTCTTGATGATCGGTACAAGGTTGACGAGCCGCTTCGGCAAACGCTTGCTTTGGCTTCCTTTCGCGTCAACTTGATAAAAGATTGTCCGAATAAGTCGTCCCGCCACTCCATTGGAGATCTCTGGGCTCTTTGCTGCTTTCACGAGCTCGTGTGAGCCAGAGAAGATACGCTTCTTGCGAAAGTGCCGCGCATATAGTACTTGGTTGATTGAAATCGCGCCGTCTTTCATCGGGAAGTCTTTCCCAGGCTGCTTGGGTTTGCTGTTGGCACTGGATCCTATCAGCAGCTGCTGCGGTTTGCTTCCCTTGTTGACGAATGATGACTGCATGGAGGTATGACGCAAACTCTTGCCCGCCACCTACACAACAAAACAGGAAAAAGTATGTGAGCGCGTCAAATTGCAGAATCATGATACTGAGAGCCTTCATTCAGCAAGTGTACATGGTACCTACCTGGATATAAGAGTGCTTGGACTCCTGCAACTCCATGATGACGACGTAGTTTGTGAGCAAGTGGATCATCAGATCGTCTCCAACCACAGAATGCAGCGACTGCCAGGAAGCTGATTTCTTGAGCAGCGCCACCAGCGTGTTTGGGTAATAGCACATGATGCGGTTCGACGACGAGACGCGGTGGCCCGATGGTCCCGGTGTAGCTTCACGATACCCGAGTATCAGGATATTCGAGTCATCTGGATTCAGCCGCTTCCGGACCAGCAATCTCTACATGAAGTAGACACCATCAACAGGGTCAGTCACGTAACGATAGCCACAGATAGCCTTGCAAAAGATAAACGACAATAGAAGAAAAACTTACTTCAATAACAAGATGAACCACTTCAGACTGCGCACATCGAACCAAATGCATACACCCATAGGTTCACATTCGTTAGTCGTCTGTGCCGCACCAAACCATGCATTCGAAAGGAAGAGTCATAGCATAACTTGTCGTCCTTACATACGAGAGCGACGTCGAGACCGTCCATGGCGCTCGCGGGAACTCCTGCGTCGTATAGAGAGCCACGGTTGTGTGGTCCAATAGGAAATTCGTCTCTGCGGACAAAACTGAAGCAAGACGCGCTGTGAGCGAGCTGGAGGGGACGTCGCTCACGGATTGCTGAGCAGTAGCACTGTCACCGATTGAAAGCAAAAGCAACAACAAACGCACGCGTCAGAGACCACATACAGACACAGAGATACGCACAGGTATACACTAGGATGCACAATAGACACATTTTGAGGCGCTACCACTAACAGCCGCACCTGAGCAGGAACGCGCGCAGCGTCTTGCCGCTCGGCACCAACGCCACCAGCGCACTCCGCATTTTTGATCTTTCAGATTTCAGTTTGGTTCAACTCGCGATTTCCGCGCGCAAATTTTTTGGGAATGATGGTAATTTGGAGTGGTCCACATAAAGTGAACCTCCGAAATGGCGAAAATAATGGGTGTCTTAACAAACTTCGGCAAGAAAGCACCGCTGCACCAAATCTGGTTCCGATCGTCACAGGCTCCCTCAATCACTTACGCCTTCAGCTTACACAGTTAGTGCCTGGATTACCCACCCTCTGAGCACTTGGGCTAATCCAGCATCTCCGCTTAACCTTAAAAGTCCTGGTCATGGAAAAATTTGTTGATCATCTCGAACGACACCGCCGGCTGGTCCATCGGCACCATGTGACCCGAGTTGAACACGCGGATGAACGCAAAGTTCTCGAACGAGCGCACGCGGCCCGCGTCAGACACCGCCGACGTCACGAACGCGCGGTTTGGTGCGTCGTTGAACTGCTGCTTGCCGCTCCAGTCCAGCGCAAGCGTCCACGCCTGGTTGCCCACCCAGTTGCACATTAGATCCGCATCGCCCGCGTAGATCAGCACACGCACGCCAGCGTCCAGCGCAAGCTTCACGTCATCCGCGAACGAGAGCATTTGGTCGTAGGCGAAGCCTGACCCGACGGTGCCGTCGCACTCTCGCCACGCCTTCGAGTGCTTCGTGTCAACACCCAGCTGAGCCAAAACCTTCTCCGAGTTCAAGTACGCGTCAATGTGCTCAAAGTGGAAGCATTTCATCACGTTCTCTTCGTCACATGCCTGGCGGATGTCGTATGGGTTGCGCTTCGCGAGGAAGTACGGCGTCTCCAGGTTCTCCGAGCAAAAGTCGAGCGCCTCGAGGCACGCAGTCGAGTTCTGCTGACACGCCACCGTGAGCTCATGGCACACTGGCTGCGCCGCGCGCATCGCTTCAACTTGCGAACCGTCCAACAGGGACACATTGTACGAGTTGAACGCCATGTCGACACTGTACTGGTACTGCACAATTGGATCCGTGATACCATTGCCGATCGCAATACCGGCCAGGTTGATGCGGACCGTGTCGGCGTCGCGGTGCGGATTGACGTTCTGCTTGACAATGTAGCTCGCCGCCGCTGGTACGTAGTGTCCGCCGTAGCTCTCGCCGGTGACAAAGAAATCGCGGTCCGCCAGCTCCGGGTGCTTCTTCAGGAACTCCTGCAGGAACCAGTAGATGTTCTCGCCGACGTTGAACTCGCCCGAGTCGTAGTCCTTCTCTGCGCCGTACGAGTAGCCCACGCCAGTCGGCTGGTCGAGCCAGATTACGTTCGCCTCGCGGTTCCACGAGTACGGGTTGATCTTGGTCGAAAGATCTGGCTGCACGTGGCACGGCCCGTTCTCCGAGAGAAGCGCCATCATGCTCGAGCAGCCAGGACCGCCGGTGAGCCAGAGTACGAGTGGATCCTTCGACGGGCTGTTGCGCGACTCGACGTACCAGTAGAAGTAGTGGTCGTCCTTCTTGTTCGGCAGTTTGATGTATCCCGTCTCGTGGTTTGCGAACCCGCAAAAGAACTCTTCGTCTACTTGCTTAGCATTGCTCACCACGGCGTTATTAGCGATACCAGCAGCACTATCAGCACCTGGAGAAGTCGGCGACAATGGCGCACGGAACAGCCTGCTGTTGCTCTCCTTCGTCACGAGGCCGAACGTGAGCAGCAGTGCCAGTGCCGAGAGCACGAGCAGCGCACCGCGCTGCTTCTGCGTCTTGGAGAGCTTGCGGCTCTTTTGGAACGTCTGTGGGGTGTCACTACCGTACACAGGGATCAGAGGCGTGCGCTCTGTCTTGCGGTTGCTGCTGCTGTTGTCTGTGACGCGCATCATGATGGTTGTTTGCTCTCTTTCCCCCCAGGCGCTTCTTCTTCTCTCGTGACAGACCAGATCCCAACTAATTCGCTCTGCTGACCTGCTCGTACTTTCAATAGAAATATGCGGCTATTTTCGTAATTATTATTAGCCTTAATCCAGATCTGATCACAATGCACCATTTATGAACGAGGGTGGGCGACATCTAATATTCAATCTGAGAAACTCCCAGTGTTTCGTAGCAATCTGATTTTTCTATTTGAATGTATCGGGAATCATCTCATTATTCAATCTGAGAATACTAGATGTCGCCCAGCTCCGTCCACCAGCAGACGGCTACTCTACACCTGGTGGAGGAAGTCGAAACGTCGCAAGGCTTTCCCTTAAAATCGCTAAATTGATGTATTGACTGTAGCGTTTTGCGCGATTTCATTGGATAAAATGAGAGGATTTCGTGTATTTTGATTAGCCAAAATAATTGCAACCACTTTTGTATGTCAACAAATGGTGTGCAGTACGCAATCACACCACCTACAATGATGTGCACCACACTAATGCAATTTACTTCAGCGTACCCACTTCTTGGATGGATGGCTTCAAAATTGAAACAGAGTACCAGCTCAGCCTCCCATACCCCCTACTCTCCCTCCCTCTCTCTCTCATGATCGTCTTACCACACACACAATACAGCACTCTCAGAAAGTACGAGCAAGCTTTTAGAACGCCTCGTTGCGCAGGAAGCGGTTGATCATCTCGGACGCGACCTCGGGCTGGTCGAACGGGACCATGTGGCCCGAGTTGAACACCCGGATGAACGTGAACTGGGTCTCGAAAGCGCGCACCGTACCAACGCTTGTCGAGCCGCCTTCCACGATCAGCGGCCGCTCTTCTGCGTCATTGAACTCTTGCTGGTGGTCCCAGTCGAGCGCCAGCGTCCACGCGTTGTTGCCGTACCAGTTGCACATGAGGTCCGCGTCACCAGCATACACCAGCACGCGGATACCTGCGTCATTCAGCAAGTCCGCGACGTAGCCTTCGTAGCCGCGCATGACGTCAATCGCAAAGCCCATGCCGACCTTGGCGCTGCACTCTTCCCATTTCTTCACGTGCGCGTCGCTCACATGCAAGTGCTTGCGTACAACGTCCGAGTTCAGGTACGCCGTCGCGTTGCTCAGGTCGTAGCAGTTCATCGAGTCTTGTTCATGGCACTCCATGCGAATGTCGTACTGGTTGCGATTCGATGCCGCAAGCGGACCCAGGATGTTCGTCTGGCAGTACGCAAGCGCTTCGAGGCACACTGCCGAGTTGTCCTGACAGTCTTCGAGCAACTTGGTGCATTTTGGTAGCGCTTTTTGCGCAGTTTCCAGGTCGGATTCGCTCAGCAGCGTGATGTTGTACGAGTTGTTGACCATATCCAGGGCATGCGCACTCTGAATCACGGGGTTTACCAGCCCATTGCCGATCGCAATGCCCTGCAAATTGAGCGCCACCGTGGCGTTCGTCTTGTTCACCATATCAGCTTCATTCTCCTGCCAGATGTAGTGCGCTGCAGCGGGCACGTAGTGACCCGCATAGCTCTCGCCCGTGATAAACAACGGACGTCCACTGAGCTCCGGGTGTTTCTCCATGAAACCCTGGAGGAACCAGTAGATGTTCTCCTGGACGTCGTCTTCGTCATGGTCCAGGTCCTCGTCTGGCCCGTACGAGAAGCCCACATCCGTGGGCTGGTCCAGCCAGATAACGTTCGCCTCGTTCGTCCACGAGTACGGGTTGAGCGTCGTCGTCGAGCTCGTGAGCACTTTGCAGGGACCGTTCTCACCCAAGAGCGCAATGAGACTCGAGCACCCAGGTCCACCCGTGAGCCAGAGCACCAGTGGGTCCTTTGACGGGTTGCGGCGTGACGCAAAGTACCAGTAGAAGTAGTGGTCGTCTTTCTTGTTGGGCAGCTTGATGTACCCGGCGTCCTGCTTGGTGTCGCCACAGAAGACCGGCTCGTTGCTCGTTGGAATAGTGGGTGGTGGGGCGATAATGGCGGGAGGCACGACTGGTTCACCAGTTGTCGGCGCGGGAGTCTCAGCGACAATCGGCGCTTCAGTGGCTGGCTCTGGAGTTGGCGTCTCTGAGACGACTGGGGATAGTGGCGCTGGAGTACTCTTCGTGATTGCATTCGTACTGCTGCTGCTCCTGGAGAGCGCCCACCCGCTGATCACCGCGACCACCAGCAGCACACCCACGACGATAGCGATGCGCTTGCGGCGCTGCGCCTGTGCGGCATTAGTGGCGGCAGTAGTCTGCAGATCCGGTCGCAGCGGTGTGCGTTCGGTCACCATTTGGATCCTTTGGTCTTTGACTTTGACGCTTGAAGGCGAAATCCACACTGAGTGTCTGGGAACCAACCCCAAAACGAAGCGAATCTAGAAAAGTAGTGTGCGATAGTGGGTGGATGAATAAGAAGCCGCCTCATTTAAATCAGGTGAAGGACCTGTTGAAAGCCGCCGGAACAAAAAAATATCGAAGCCAACGAAGAATTCGAAATAAGCGAGACGCATAAAACCAATTCATTCGCATTATGGGGTGTGCATTTTGGAGGATGCAGTCGCACTTGGAGCGTCACTGTGCATGATTGATTGGTTCCGTGGTGCTGAGAGGGCGTTGTGTCATTAGGAGCGCAAGCAACATAGCATGTTGGTGGTGAGGTCGGAGGTGGCGTCCCTTCGCGCAGACGAACGATGGACGACGGACGAGACAGCCGCTTGGAAGAAATCATGCCACTTGAATCATGTTGTTATTGATTGTTGTTAGTTTTGGGTCGGAAGATATTCAAATTCTCCCAAGGACTTGTTGATGTGCTTCTTGCTGTCCGTGATTACAATGCTCTCGTGATTTTCGGTGCCTGCTACTAGACTCCAGTTGTAGCTCCTGTGTAAAGAACTTCCTTGTTGACAAGCACAAATTTGTTGTGCATTAGCTGCATGTGGGAGCCCCCCATGATGTGGACTGGGACCTCGGTGTTGATCAGCTTCTGGACACGCGTGTAAGTCAAAGAATACTGATCCCTATCTGTTACTATTCTCACAGCTACTGCTCTCCTTCCAGCACTATCTGTCCTGTTGTGAATTTCAAGAACTTGATTAACCAAGTCCTCAGAAGAGATACATCAGATGCTAATGTCTAAGGTCTTCTTCACAGCACGAAGATTTGAGAAGAGAATGTCTCGCGATCGGTTTGGATGCCATGGCACATCAGGAAAGAAAACCACATCTTCCTGGATCCGAGAGCCTAGGCGTTTGCGAAACGCTTCATAGCTCTGCGGGCCGTTTGGAGCAGGCTTCACCTTCACCCAGCCATCGGCGACAAGCTTCTCCACATAGAACATAAGTGCGGATGGAGCTTGATTCGATCTTCGTAAGCTTTCCCGCTTCTGACATCTTCCACCCGTGCTCCAAATACAGCTTGCCCGCAAAATCCATGAGTATTTTTCTTACGAACTTTGGATCAATGGGCGTGACGATTCTTCGATGCTTGTTTGGTGCCAAAGCTACAGAGGAAGGGTCACCACATAACTCTCTTTTCGCTTGAGCCGTACCAGGAACCTGATCGTTGTCCCGGTCCTGAGCCTTTGGAGGAGCTGGAGCAGTGTGGTGTCTTGGCGTCGGGGCCAGAGCAGGTAGTCACCAACTTGGTGGTGCAGGATTTTGAACAGGTAGACGGTTTGATGGACGAGAAGCGGATGTGCGGCGACTAGTTGTTGGTGCGCGGGTGCGAGAAGCAGCCCGCTTCCCCGGAGCACGATCTCCAGCGTTTCGCGAAGCCATGCACGAGAGTACCTGCGTACCTGGCTCGAGTGCTTCACGGGGTGGGGCTGGGGCTGCCACAAACGTCGTGGGCATAAACGTTGTGGGCATGAGCGGCGTGGGGTACGCTGGCACAAGGAATACTAGTGGTGCTGCCAGGAATGCTGGTCCTGTTATCAGCAGATGGCGAGCCCAGGGGCCAAGGGCAGAGATGTTGTTGGCAGGGAAGTTGTTGGACATGCTTGATGGTTGTTTCGTTGTTGTTGGTTCTTGGCGAAAGATGAAGCGAAGGAGCTGGGGAAGAACGAATGCGCGACGGCTAAGTAAGAGAGTGCCTCGGAAAAGAGGGAGAAAGCTTGGGAGAAAGCAAGTAAGAAAAGACGGCGCTTGAAGAACGAAGAAAAGAGGAGTATGAAAACAAGAGCTCCGGTACCATTTTCCATTGCAAATACAACTCCAGCATCGCCAGTTTGCAGAGAAGCGAGGAGGGGTCATGAGCGAACAGATGAAACCAGAGCAGCCCTATCACCACCACCATCCGATGGAGCGACCGGAGGACTCGGCAAGCCTGCACGACATCCTCCGAGCCAACGGCGATGAGCACATTTTCCGCTTCGTGATGGAGCTTGGCAGCAACGCTGAGCAGGAGCCGCCGACCATCTTCCACTGGCAGCACGCGAGCGAGTTTGTCGAAGCGATCCGGACCTTACCGAAGGCTGGAGCAATTGACGCTGAAAGATAACCATCTTTCCCCATCCCAGAGCCTTTGGCGGAAAAGAGCTTCAAAGCGGTGGTGATGGGGCATCTGCGATATGAGAACGAGGACATCCCGACCGAGCCCGTGGAGATCAGCATCCTGTCGTACACTGCCGACTATCTGGGCCAGTGCGTAGCGAAAATGGTGGAGCTGCGCCACCACCCGTGGATTCAGTAGATGACCCACCATGGTGGTCAGCGGATTTTGCCGCTTGCAGTGCCCTACATCACTCGTCCGCAGACGGAGATCGTGAAGCGCTTCCTGGGGACGCAGACAAATACGCTCTGGAGCTGAAAGAGCGAATGGCAGTTCGATTTCAAGGCTGTGACTTGAAACCCAGTTTAGTAAGCCTCCCTACATGAGTAATACACGGTTTACCCTACATTATGCTACGGCTACCCTCACAGATTGTCAAGGTGATGGACAGTGACACGGCTCTCATAATATCTGCCGATCACAAAGATGTTGAGGAGGTCTCTCGGAATGTTAGTCAAGTACCATCATTCCCACGCTCATTTCATGAATAACAGATAACGGGGATCATCTGGGCCTCAGCATCTGATCCACTCACATCTCAATTTCCGGCACCAAAAAGAGAGAAGCAACGCTGTCAGCAGCCACCACTATCTATAACCATGACACTGAGCGAAGGCACGCCGCTGCTCAAGGACGCGTCCGTTCCCTCAAAGCCCCCGAGACGCCACCGCGTCCTCAAGATCGTGCTCGCGCTCGTGCTGCTCATCGGCTTCGTGCTGGTTCTCCTCGCTGCTGCTCTCCGAAAGCTGGCTGGCCCCGCTGTCGCGTCCGCCACCACTGACAACGGCTACATCTGCGGCGTCACGAAGAACGAGGGTGGGTATATCAAGCTCGCGAACAAGAAGGATGACCACTACTTCTACTGGTTCTTTGAGTCGGAGACCAATCCAAGTAGCGATCCATTGATGATGTGGCTCACTGGTGGACCCGGAGCTTCCAGTTTGTATGCGCTGCTGACTGAGAACGGACCGTGTACTGTGCAACCAGACTTGACTACCAGGAACAACCCGTACGCGTGGAACAACCAGGCGAACGTGATCTGGCTCGACCAGCCGACCGACGTGGGGTTCTCCTACGGTGCACCAGAAGATAGGGATTTCAATGGCACGAACGTGGGTGAGAACTTGTACTGGTTCCTGCAGGGCTTCATCGAGAAGCACCCGGAGTTCGACGGTCGCGAGTTCTTCTTGATGGGTGAGAGCTACGGAGGTCACTACGTGCCGGATGGCGCACACTACATTTGGGAGCAGAACAAGCTGCTGGACGACGCCCACATAGGCTCCAAGAAGATCAACTTGCAGGGCATCGCGATCGGCAACGGATGGGTGGATCCCGAGACGCAGGTACGGTACCTGACTGTTTCCGTCATTACGCTCTTATAGATGGCTAGCTCTCACACGTGTGCATTGTTGATTCTATGTATGCGTTAGTACTTGTACGCAGACGCGATGACGGACAACGCGTACAACATCACGTTCCTGACGGATGAGCAGATCGCCCAGATGAAGAAAGACAACCTCGTGTGCGTGGAGCTGGATCTCAAGTGTCGAGCCAACCCTTTGAACGGCACCGCGTGCATGGACGAGAACGAGTTTTCTTACGAGAGGCACATCCTGCCGTTCCTCGCTGCCGGAAGGAACCCGTATGATATTCGCGAGGAGTGCGACACTGAAGTAGACCCACTCTGTGATGGGAACGACTCTCGCTTGGCCGATTTCCTGAACTCGGACAAAGCCCGTCGCTACCTCAACGTCAACGTCGGTCCCCACAAGAAATGGGAAGAGGTCAATGGCCAAGTCAATCACGATTTCACCGCCTCGGGCGACAACGCGCAGCCGTCGCAGCTGCTCGTCGCAGATCTGCTGAACGACGGCATCCGAGTGCTCGTCTACAATGGCGATGCCGACCTCATGTGCAACTGGCAGAGCAGTGACGCGTGGACCAAGAACCTCGAGTGGAAGGGCAAGCAGGGCTTTAATTCAGCTGATGAGCGCCATTTCTTCGCTGACGACACCGTGGTGTCGGGCTCTCCAGCGATTGACGCTGGTGTCTTGCGCTCGTTTGGGAACTTTACGTTCCTGCGCGTGTTCAATGCAGGCCACATGGTACCGAAGAACCAGCCAGTCGTGACGCTTGATATGGTCAACAAGTTCCTCAGCAACCAAGAACTGTAGCCAGATATTCCGTGGTGTGGAGCTAGCTGAACCTAAACAGTCTTGCTCGAGGCGTTTGGTGTAACTCGCACACACATAATTGAAAACAGCTACCAGTACCACATTGTTCAGTTTTTGGATTTGTTAGTATATCACTTTGCACCACTTATTATTCATCATAATTCACCCTCATGATCTTGCAATGGCCGTTAAATCAATCTGAATACCAGAATACGGCTATGCGTGTCACCTTTATTCGTGATTGTGTGCATTTCACACCTTCTGAGCGCCAATGAAATGCAGCAGAACGCGTTTACGTTAATGCAAGTCTGTTTTGTTGACGCGCACACGAACGTCATGGCGCTGCCACGGGATCATGATTGGAGACCCCGAGCAACAGCAGTCTCTGGAGACTAACACCATGATGCTCCATCTTCCACCACCTGTGGACCCACCGTAGAGCACTACGAAAAGTACAAGAGCTCGAGACCCCTCCAACCCCCAAATAAATTTTCAGCAGAACGACCCAAGCACTCAAAACGGTACGTTGTGTACGCGCAACAAGCAAAGAAGGTTTCTAGGTGTTCTTAGGCAATGTACCAGTCTTCTTTAGAGTAGTAGTGATTTGTATAGCTTGTCCCTTTCACTCATGTGTGCTGCTCTCCAGTTCAGGCAGAAACAACAGTGAAGTCGAGTGTTCGTCGTTCATCGGCGTCCACCAGTACCGAGACTGCAGTTTCTTTCTGGGGGATACAGAGCCATTGCATCCCAGAGGTGGTGATGGTCCTGCTGGCGTACAGTACTCCATTGTAACAGGCCAGCCTGCTCGGCTCTTGTCTGATACTTTGAGAGCCATCCTATCATCTGATCAGTCGGTTTGTCACGTCGTCCCAAGAATGACGGTGCAAGTACTAGTACCATCATTCCCGACGAGTGGGCCTTCTTCTGCAGTCAGTTGGTCATTTGATTATAGTCCCCCAACACACTGTGCTTCAACGCAGGAAGGACTTGCTCATTCCTCAACTGGCCTCCTCTCACTCAAGACACCGGATGCAATGATATCAGAGTACACGTCGCTGGCGAAGAAGCCCACCGGTACGAGCTCACGCAAGTCGCTCGCCAAGCGCAATCGCATCGTCAAGGTAGAGATCGCGGTTGTTGTAGCCCTCGGCTTGGTCGCACTGCTTGCCACCCCAAGACAAGCGTCCTTGGGTCCAGACACGAACACCATTGCAATCTACGTCAGCACCAGCAACCCGTTTCTCTGTGGCATCACGAAGAACGAAGCCGGGTACATCAAGCTCGCGAACAAGAAGGATGGCCACTAC
>JALBZB010000322.1:0-32937 GCA_038050625.1 Pythium sp. MPC-2022a
GAATCTCGTGAGCGTGTCAGTTTGTTCTGATTCCATAATTTTGGCTCGGATTTGGCAGTTACAGATGGCGACCTCTCGTGACACGTACTGTACTCTTCAACCTGTAATTTCTAATACGTCTTACAGCGGAAACCTTTAAAAATAGATTTTTGCTTGGTGTTTTTGCGTCTCAATTTGGGGGGTTGTCTGCAATATAGGTCACCAACTTTCTATTATATAACGTCTATACTGTGAAACAGGTGTTTGTAGTCACACTAAAATAATTTTACGTGTACCACACAAACTCACTCGTGTGGACAGCTCAAATCCCACATTTTCCCACATACAGTGATACGCTTGCTCCCATTTGAAAACTGGCGCCAGTTGTTCCTCAACTCCCAGTTTCCATTCCGCGTGCTGTTGTTGATCTGTGTGATACACAACAATGGCGCCGTCAGAGCAGCAGCAGGAGCCGCCCATGAAGAAGTCCAAGAAGACGCTCATGCCATTCCGCGCGGACCACGCCGAGCGGTTCGGGCTTCGTGTAGGTGCGCACGACCCGGACGACGCGTCTCATGTGACGTCGTGTGTGTGTCGCTTCTGCGAGGCGTTCGGCCGCGAAGACAACAGCAGCAGTAACCCTAGCAATGACCAGCCAGACCAAACAAACGACCGTCGAACGAGACGCAAGACCCAGCGCACCAAGTACTTCAAGACGTTCCGCACTGACCTCTACACGCAGCACCTGCTCAAGGAGCACCCGGGCAAGTGGGCCGCGTACCAGCAGCTGCGCAGCGAGAGCGACAAGCAGAACTTCTTTGAGAGTGCCAACTGCGACCTGACTTTCGATATCAACGCGTCGATTGTCGAGATAATCATCGGTGAACTACTGTTTAATCCGGATGATGTGGACGGCGTCACGTCGCTCAAGCGCGCGCTCAGCGTGTTCGAACCGAGGAGCGGCAGTGGAAAAGGTTGTGGGTACGTCGCTCGCATCAAGACGCCCAAGCGCTTTTCGCTGCTGGTCAGGTTTGTGGCGACCGGCGCGTCACTCCGCCACGCTGCGCACATCATGGAGACTGTGGCTGACGAAACCGGACTCGCGTGCTTTGGGGATTGTGATGAAGTCGTGACGTCCAATTACGTGCGCGTCGCGTGCGCAGTGGCGCTGCAGCAACTGAGCGACGTGCTTGACTCTCTCACCGGGTTTTCGCTAGCGCTAGACTCTTTCACGGTGCATAGAGCGTCGTATCTTGACGTGCGTGTGCACTTCGCGGTCCAGGGCGTGCTCTACGACTTCCATCTGCTCACGCTGCCACTGCACGAGCATCACAATGGACGCCTAGTCTTCGGCGCACTCGTCGAGTTTCTGGATGCGCTCTATTCCCCATGGAGAGAGATCTTAGTCGGTGTCGCTACAGACAACGTCGGCGCAATGACAGCGCGGATTCGTGGGCTGGCGACACTGCTCGAGCGTGAAGCTACTGGACGAAAGCTGCTGCGCGTGTGGAGCGGTTTGTCCCAACTCGACCGTGTCGTGGTGCAGGTCTGCCAAGCCTCACTTGGCGAAACTTTCTGCAGCACAATGACTGCGGTGATCAGGTACCTGCGGCATCAGCCAACTCTGCTGAAAGAAATGCAGACGACGTGTCCGAAAGTAGCGGATACTAGTGGCACCTCAGACTTGCTGTCGATCGAGAAGAGTTGTCGCTGGCTGACGAGCAACATCATCGCCCTCCAGATTCACTTTGAGACCAAGAGACCGCCATGTGCGCCAACGAAATGCTGGTTGATCTTACTTTTCGCAGTCCACGCTTTTGTGCGAGAGGCGAGTATCGTGGTTGATCGATTATACGGATCAACGAAGCCAGCAAGCATCTCTGAGCAGCACGCCGCTATCCACAGACTCGTTTCCACATACTGCAGCATGACGAAGATGGTGGGTCCGCTCACTGAAGCTGAGCTTGCGTCGATCGACCGATCCTGCCACGAAGTGTGTGGCCAGTTCGCGCTCAGCCACGCGGATGCGTTTGCGTACATTGAGCATGACTTGGACGTGTGGGTTGTCCAAGCTCTTGAACAGTTGGACACGGAGGACGTGCGGTCTTTAGGTATTGCAGTCGCAAAGTTCTTTGTACAAGGTGCAACCAGGGTCTACGAGATTGTAGCAGTATCAGGCGATCCTGACTCAGCGGACAGCGACAACTACGATGAACTGCCGCCCGTAGCATTGCCCGCAGAGCTCGTGAAGATGAACATGCGCGCGTTCAGCGAGCTTCTTTCAGAACATACCCCGCGCTTGTCGAAGCGCCTTTCCGCCACGAAGATCCACAAGGTTGCCCAGGAGTTTGCTGCGCTGCGACGCGCGTACACGAATGAAGAAATCTTCGTCATTGCGTTCGACAAGAGCGCGGATCCAGCGACCAGCTACAACGACTCGTGGGCTGTCATCGGCGAGCACTTTCCCGACTTGCGGAGCTTCTGTGGCGATTTGGCGTCGACTTTCCCGAGTGCAGCTATTGCGATTAGTGCTGGTAGCAGTAAGGGCGATGGGAGCGACGAGCTGTCTATTATCGACCAGGAGCGAGATGCGTTTCGACAGCGCCTCGCCAACTTCTCGGTTGAGGGCGTGCTCCAGTGCAAGCAGTACACCCAGCTGATGCAGCTTGCAGCCAGCTTGAAATGAGTATTCGGTGTCAGTTATCATATTATCCCGTTTTTAAGTCTACTAAGAATCCCATGTCGGGTTTGTTAACCAAAAAGTCGTGAAAAGTCCCGTGTCTTGAAGAGCTCACCTCCCAGTTTAATATGTTTGCACTCGTGTTGAGGAGCTCCATCCAAACTCACCTCCAGCACCACAGCTTACAAATCTCTGACATATCCCTGCTTTACGAGTCTCTCGTCGTCAGTAGCAAACCAGCGCCGCGTTCACGGCAGAGCAGAGAGGAAAGAAAGTTACGACTGCTAAAGGAAAGAATCGTCGTCACCCAGCAAATGCGTGAACCCAGTCGCAATAGAATCACGCCATGTCCGTATGGTGGACAGCGAGCATTCTCGAATGGGTCAACTGCGTAATGTATCATTAAGCAGGTGACCGTTCAATTTCGCGTGAGATTACCTTGGTACTTGGGGAACGAAAGTACACAAAACCTCTGCTGGTGGACAGCACTGTCACATCAGTGTTCGTTTCGAACCGATCAGCTCTTTTATCCTCATCGAACACAGCCTGCTGTGAAGCTGTATTCAGGCAGCACTGTGTTTAACGATCGCCTCATCCGTTGCATTCATGTGAACGAAAAACCAAGTAAGGTGCTGCTCCATTCGTTGTTGCAGCGCCAACTTCGTTGCAAAACAGTTCCATTTTGTCTTGATGAATCATTAAGTGTGACGTGCGTACAAATACTGTGTGGCATCAGGTATTCCGCTTCCAAATACCTGATTTAGTAGTACCAAATGTATGAAGTGCTTTTTTTGCTTTTTGTTACAGTATATTAAAGTATACTTCAATATAGTACTACATAAGTAGCTTCCAGCATCCAAAACTATTTTCGGAAAAGCACTGCTGGTACCTCCGGATAAAGCCACTGTCGCCCAAGGTTGTTTGGAACACAGGTCGTGCGCGAGGAGCTCTGTTCTTTTTCGCTGGTGAGCGCTTTTGGGATCGACGCTGGCATGCGTCAGCAGTGAGGTAGCAAATGACTGGTTGGAGGAGAAAGTAGACCTTGAGGGGCTGACAAGGTATAGTATCGTCTGGCAGAACACAATAGGCAATAATGAGTTAATACATTACAAATATCGTCACTTGGTTGTGCATCAGCGCTCATATGCTACGAATATAAACGAACAGTGTTCTTGGGAGCTCCAGCTCCCACATTTTTGGTGGGCGTTTCTGTTAAGTTGTCAGAACCACTTCAAAATGTAAAGCTCAAGCTCTGCACAGCGCTGACTTCTTCCGCATCGACATCAACCACTTCGCTGCTCATTATGTAAAACGATGTGAGTACACCACTCTAAATAAATGTAGGTGGATGCACAGCAAAACCCCTTCTTATTATCGGTGTTCTTCATCAAACTACCTGAGTTGCCGTACGTGATGCATGACTCCTGACTGGAGGGAAATAGAGCTAAAGCTCAAGGAACTCGTCGAGAAATCACTCGGCTGTACATATCAGTCGCCTTCGTAAGCACTTTCGCTGTGTGTGGTTGCCCAAAAAGTGATTTGAGCTTTGCTTCCCTGAAGAAAAACAAAACCATGTAGACAGAGTAGCAAACTCGGTGAACGGAACCAAGACCCCCAATATAAGGGAGGAATTTTGCAACTAATGAGCCTTATTACAAAAAGCACATTTGTGGGTGAAAAAGAGTACAGGTGACCGGAACCAGTTGGGGGTCAGACTTGGACAATTAGCATTTATACCCTCTGCCACGAGAGTCTTGCCTTCACTGCCACTGTGCTCTCGTTCACAGGCGAGACTCCCCGGTCGCCAACAGTCACCGCAGTAACAGCATGACAACGCAAAGCGACCGACAGCGCTCGCTCATAGATTTTGTGAGTACAAATAGCAGTCATGATTCTAGAAGAAGACGATAGGAACTTTGATATGAGTGACCCGCTATCGCTATTCAGTGACGATGATGTGGACACTCCTCTAGACGAGCTCGCTGAATTGTTGCTCGGTGTCGAAGGAAATCAGTTTCTGTATCCGCGACAACTTTACGCCAAGAGCAAGAACTTCGCGGAGAACTGCTTTTGGAGTCTACCGGTGGACAGCCTCCGACAAATAGCGATGTGTGCACTTCCAAAGAAAAAAAACGCGAATGAGAGCGAGTGAGGGCAAATTTCCTTTAGCGTATTTGCGTGCAATGATCTTGTTATTATTTGAAATCAACTCGGGCATTTTGAACGTGATTTGGGCTCTCCAAATCAAAAAAAGTACTTGGAAAACACAAAAAAACACTTTGCGTCTGCTATCTGAATCCCTGACAATTCTACTAAAAGTGGTAGGTTTCAGTTTCCGTTGCGGAATCCACAAAAGTATTCACCTGACTTCAATCACTGGGTTCACTTTTCAACTGAAACCCCCCTCTCTCTCTGCACACTCTTTGGTTTTGGTTGAAGAGGCGACAGTGCACCATTCCCGATTCCTCCACCAAGCCCGCACTCGCACGCACGACACAGCAAGAGTCAAGAAGAGACAGAGAGCAAGTGAAGATGGTGACGGCTGTGAGCGTCTCTGGCGGCTCGAACGCCAAGCGCAAGTGGGCTGAGGTGGACTGGGAGATCGCGATGGCGGCGCAGAGCTTCATCGCGGTGTACGCCGATCCCGTCCAGGACGATCCGGACGAAATCAACGAGGAAGAAGATGACACAAAGGAGAAGAAGACAACGAAGGCGCCAGTGGCCAAGAAGAAGGGCAGGAAGGGCAAGAAGACGAAGAAGGAAGAGGAGAAACTGGCGCCAAAGACGACATCTGCGGCGAAGGGAAAGGGAAAAGGAGCTGCCGCGAAGGCGAAGAAGAACGCAAAACCCACTCCGAAAGCGCCCGCACGCACGACGCGCGCTGCAGCTGCGACGAAAGAGAAGAAAGAAGAAGAAGACGAATCCGACACGAAGCAGAAGGTAGCCAAGGCATCTGTTGCCGATACGACTCCGCAGCCTGTGGAAGAGTTTTGGCTCGCGCTGTTGCTTGATGATGTGACGCAAGACATGCTCGAAGACGAGGACGCAAGCGTCCACATCACGTGGCTCAACAAAGTGCCTGGGCAGAAGAAGGACCGATATGTGTATGCGTACGACGACACGATCGCGGTGCAAGCGATCTTGTGTCACGTCTACATGAACGAATTCGATGATGAATCACTGGAAATCACGCCCAAGTCACTCAAGCGGGTAAGTGCATCTGTGTGTATGTACGTTATCAAGCAAGAATGCAAGATGATGTTCTCATGCATTCCTTTCGTGCGTGTACAGATTGAGCGCAGCATTGAGCGCACGAAGCTAGGCGGTGGTGAAGACGGTGATGAGACTGACAATGAGAAGCCGCCACCTTCACGCATCAAATCGCGTCCAGGTGCAAAAGTATCGACAAGAAAAAGTAGCGGTGGAGGCGGTGGAGGTCGAAGTGTACGTGGTGGGGCTCCAAAGAAACTCAGCAAGCGAGAGGAGAATCTTCTCGTCCCACCTCTTTACACTACCGTAGATCTGGACAAGTACGAAGACGAAGAGCTTTTCGGGAAGCACGCTCTCACGGAATTCAAGCAGGACTCGTTATGTGCGAACAGAGAGGTGATCCGCGCTGTGTTGACGAAGAACCACAAGTTGTTGAAAAAGCTGACAACTGACAAGACGGTATACAAGGGGATCAATTCATTTGTAGCTGGTCGTAGCGCTGATATCAACGTGTCGGCACTCCAGTACGCGATCGATGCAGATGACGTCACTGCAGCTGGTATGCTCATCAAAGCGCGAGAAATCGACAAGGACAAGCTGGCGAAGGCACCGGTGATCTCTCTTCCATCGCACTCGACTGGAAAGCACACGAGCGCTTTCAGTGACTACAATCGGAGAGCTATCAACGCCAGTCGAGGTGGTAAAGAAGGCAACAACGCACTGATGACCACCAACGCCATGATCACTGACGAATATGAAGCTCGACGGCTTTGGGAGAGCACAACTGCAAGCGTGAAAATGCTGAGTGTGCTTTATCCAACCGGTAACTGGACAAGCGAATACCAGACGCCGTACAACGTTGCCAAGTCTGCCCGAATGGGAAACTACAAGTTCGTGGCAAAGCTCATCGAGACACTCTACAAAAATGGTGGTTGGGGATTCAACGATCTGCACTACAAGGTTCTTTCCGATACCGACGAGGATTTGCCCGCGTTCCGCAACGTGTCTGCAATCAAGATGGCTTCGCAAACGAGGATTCGACCTCTTCATCTGGCAGCTATCAATCCAAACACAAAGTACCTGGAAGCACTTTGGGAGGGTTCAGGGACTGAGTGGAGTGGAGCGAAGGATACGAGTGGTTACGAGCCGATTCACTTCGCAGCGGCGTGCGAAGGAACTGGCCCGCTCAAGTTTCTTTTGGATCGAAAAGTGAACGTGTTCGTGCGCTCGAAATCGCGAGAGACGCCGATGATTCGAGCTCTACTTAGTTCAAGAGAGGATAACGCCATTCTCATGCTTGACCACGCTGCCGAGGAGGATGAAGAGAACGTAACCAAGCTTGTTACTGAACGAGGTCCGAGTTCAAGACAGCCGATCCATTACGCAGCTCAACAGGGGTGCGCAAGAGTTATCGAGAAGCTACTTCAATGTGGAGCAGAAATAAACAGCGCTGCAGCTGACAAGATGACCCCGCTCTGCTACGCTGCGCAAAGTGGTCATTTCGACTGCGTCAAAATCCTGCTGGACCATGGCGCGAAAGTCGACGTTGGGGACAAACTGAAGAAAACTCCGTTGATATACGCAGTGAAAAATGGTCACACACGAATCGCTGCGCTGCTGATCAACCACGGCGCGAACGTGAACGCGTATGATACGTCGGAGAACAGCGTCGTCCACTATGCTGCGAGCTATGGCTGGAACTCGTGCTTGCAGCTGCTTGCTGACGCAGGAGCTGATTTTTGGGTGCGCAACTCCTGGGGCTTCGTTCCTCTCATCTGTGCACTGCTAAAGCAACGTCTGTCTTCGTCCGAGTTCATCCTTGAGCATGACGAGAATAAACGGTTTTTGGACTTCCGCGATCGCCAGGGATGTACAATGCTCTTCCTGCAGTGCAAGCACTCCACGGACGTGTCTCAGATCCAGTATTTACTCGAGAAGGGACTGAATCCGGACATCTGTGACTCGGAGAAGGAGTATCCGCTACAGATGTTGATCAATCGAGCTTCTCGTGTGAAGAAAGCTGGCGGGGCCGATGAGAACGCTTCGTTTTACGAAGAGTCGATTCGCTTGCTGCTCAAAGCAGGTGCTCAGCCTCATTACGATATCGAAAAGCTAAAGGTAGCTGCTGATGCCCAAGAGAGCGAGACGACTGTGCTATGGCAACCTTTGCAGCTTGCGATGCAAGGATCGTTGAATAGCATCTTCGACATGCTGCTCAATGAGTATGGTGCAAACCCAGGCGCGACCGCATCAAATGGCTCCGATGCGTGGACCGTTGCAGCTTCGCTTGCTGGTCGCGGCGACTACTACCTAGAAGCACTGCTGGAGCACCATTCGAAGACGCAAGGTGGCAAGAAGATTGAACTCAGCGCAAGAGAAGGCATCGCCGGCAAAGACAATTTCTTCCACATCGTCGGACAAAACAGTGCGATCAAGCCGATCTCCCCTGTTCTTGTCCGCCAGTGCGTCACGAAATGTGCCAATCCATCCAAGTTGATGAACGAAAAAGACAGTGATGGGCGTAGCCCGTTGTTGGTTCTTCTAGGTCAAGAGCGCAAGATTCGATCCATGCCACAGTTTGACTCGGAGGTGAGCAATCGTCTTGAGGAGTACCGGAGCTACGATGAAAAGTATTCCGAGCTAGTTGCTATTATTGCCGAGAAAACGACGAGTGAGGAAGCTTTTGTTCGCTATGTTCCAAAGAACAAGATGGAAGGCGCTGTTCAGCACAAAGCCCAGGTGAGCGGACCGCAAAATGCTAACGAAAGCGAAGATGAAGCATACAGCGACAAAGGGAGTGGCGATGAGAGTGGAAGCGAGAGCGAAAGTGACAGTGGAAGCGACACTGGCAGTGAGAACGCCAGTGAGAGCGAGAACGTAATGTACTCGGCTCCAAAAAGCAAAAGCAACGCCGCCAGCGCTCACGGCAAAGATGATGCGGATTTGTCGCTCGTGAAGTTCGAAACCGCGCTGCACTTGGCGGCGAATCGAAAGTTGCGCTGTGAAGCTTCGGATGTCACACAAAAGTGGTTTGGGAGTAACCTCATCAGTACCCTCTTTGAGAAGCAGGGTTGCTTCTTTAATGCTGACATGATCAACTTTCCAGACTATGTCAACAACAAGACTGCACTGCAATACGCCGTCGAGGCGAGTGACTTGGAAAGCACGCGAGTCTTGGTGGTGGGTGGTGCCGACTCAAATCTCTCTCCGTTCCGGTGCGAAGTTTGCCTAGCCAAGTTGCGTACTCCCAGTGATGAGCAATGCGTCTCCAGCTGTGGAGTAGAGTTGATCGACACCGCTCTCTTTACCGCTGTTCAGAAAGAGCAATTGGAGATTACGAAGCTGTTGCTGGCTCATGGAGCGAGGGTCACGTGCTTTGGACAGAAGTCGTTGAACACGCCTCTCCATGTCGCTCTGGGGGCGAACAACGCTGACATCACGAAAGAACTTCTTGCGCATGGTGCGAATCTGAGCAAGCGCAATGCGGACGGTGCTGCTCCGTTGCACTTTGCTGTTCAAGCGAAGCACTCCATTCCAGAGTCGGAGCTGCATCAAGATGAGGTTAAGTACACTGACTTGAGCAAATCGTCGTCGTCAGCGTCAACGTCTTTGACCTCGAGCGTGACATCTTCGACGCTCTCAGCTATTCAAGTAGCGCTTCAAGACAAAAAGGCATCACAAGCTGTCATTTTGAAGGATAGCAAGTCGCTGACGCCGATCCATTTTGCAGCTGCGAATCGGGATCTGGCGCTGCTTCGTGACCTCATCAAGGCGAGCACTGACAAAGCTGCTGCGACGAATATTCGAGATGAGTTCGGACGCACTCCGTTGCATTACGCGGTGAACAAGGCGACAATGAGTCCAGACGCTTCGTTCGAAGTGGAGAGATTTCTCTTGCAAAGCGGTGCTGACGCCAATTTGGTGGACCAATTCGGCTTTGCGCCGCTGCACTTCGCTTTGCTTAAGGTGGACTTCAATTGGCACAAGAAGTACGATGAGGACCAACACGAAAAGCATGCGGAGCAGGCGCAACAAGATCGCGATGAAGGAGTGTATGAAGAGAAGCGACAACAGGCGTTCTTGAATGTGCTGGCGAAGATCCCAGGTGACGAGACTGATCCAGTGGAAACGGTGTCGAATCTTGCCTCAGTTCGCGGCATCAATGTGATGCTTCAAGATGCGCTGGGGCGAACGCCATTGCATCTTGCTGCAGCGACTGGCGCTTTTGTCTGCGTGTCGATGCTCATTTCTGCGTGCGCAAAGGACTCGGACAAAATGAAGCTACTCGCTCTCAAGGACAAGGAATCATTCACCCCTCTTGGTCGAGGTGTGTTGCACTTGCGTCAGACCTCTATCATGACACTGCTCCAGAACAAGGCAGATGTTCAGGGCACGATTTGCATCAGGACTTGGCAGGACGAGAGAGATGCAAATGGCGACAAGCAAGTCAAGATCCGATACTACAGCTACTTCTACCATGCTGTCAAAAACTCTCTGACGGGTATTTGCCACATGTTGCTGACTGCGAAGTTCTCTCTCCGTCAAGCAATCGAAGATGCTGTGAGCTGTGGTCAGTTCCAGTTGGCGTACAACCTGATGATCGGAACCGAGGTGTCCAATGACAGCACTCTGCTCGCTCGCGTCAACGACCGCAAGGAGAATTTGCTGCATACGCTGGCAAAAGTGAACAAGCCTTTCGACAAGCTCGCTCGCACGATCGCGTGGACTCTTGTGGATGCTGGCGTCAGCCTCAAACAACGCAACAAGAACGGCAACACTGCGTTACACTACGCGGCAAAAAATGGCAACATCCACTTAATGGACTTCCTTCTTCACAACAAGAGCGACGTGAACCAAGCGAACGACGACGGTGAGACCCCTCTATTGTATGCAATGAAGCGGTCGAAAGTGCTGAACCAGACCAAGGCGGTTCAAGTATTGAAGTACTTGTTGGCCAAGCCTGGTTTCGATATCCACGCGAAGGACAAATCTGGTATGAACATCCTGACTGCGTCCTTGGACCACTTTGTCAACGCGATGAACACCGATACATCGCACTTTGTTTGGATCGAGAAGCTGCTGAAGAAAGGAGTGGACCCAAACGGCATGTTCGCAAGCTTGGCGCGAAAAGATTTGTTTGGGAACAAGGCGCTCGCTGATTCCAGCACGACGACCAAGATGCCTGCTCTCGTTCGAATGGTTTATGCGCCATCTTCGTACGCTCGATACCACAGCATTGCGCTGCTCTTGCGCTATGGAGCGAAGATTGCCAGTGTGGATGAAAACGGAAACTCGCTCTTGATGCACTTGGTGGCGAAGAACCTGGTGTCTGAAGTAAGGTTGGTGCTCGGCATGGCGAAGCGTGTACCTGACCCGACTGTCCCGCAGGAAAAGAAAATTCTCAAGTCGCTGCACATTGCTCCCGCTGATGTGAAGACTGCTCTTGTGCAGACGAATGATGCTGGTCAGACGGCCCTGCATTTTGCCGTCAAGCCGTTTGAATTCGAATCGTTCGAGAATGTTGGCCTCGTGAAGCTGCTTGTCGATGCTGGTGCAAGCATCCGCGCAAAGGACTCTGCCGGACACTCGGTCTTGGACTACACTCGCGGTCAGTCCTCGCGTTTCGTGTTCCGATTCCTCAAAGAGCAGTATCCTCAATCGGTACCTCAGTCAGAGGAAGCATTTTTCGGAGTCGTGTCGGAAGACGAGCACATGTTTGACAGCACGCCGGACTACTCCACTGACGCTCGTGAATATTTGGTGGAGTGCGAGCAAAATGGGAAAATCCAGCGCAAGCGTGTTGATCCGCAAGTGAACTCGAACTGTGATGTGGGCAAAATCAGCCGAGTGTACTCGCAGATCGATGATGCAGGAGCTCTCATCAAGGGCGAAGAGTACGATGCACTCTTGACGAAAGTCGACGTGAAGAACGGACGCTTCGGGCTGAACGTGTTTTACCGGCTGCAGCTTGTCCAAGACGAGATTCAGGGAATCTTCATTGTGTTTACAAACTGGGGGCGTATTGGCGAGACTGGCAAGTTTCAGAACACGCCATTCCACTCGTCAGATGATGCAATCGCGGAATTCAAGAAAATTTTCCGTGCCAAGACAGGGAACCAGTGGGAAGAGCGCAACTCGTTCGTGAAGCAGAGCAAAAAGTACAATCTCGTTCAGCGCGTGAACACGCACACGAAGGTGGACAAAGAGGTCACTGCGTCGTTCACGGAACTGTCGAAAGAAGTGTCATTCCCCGCGTTTACGGATGCCACGAGCTTCCCACCAAATGTGGTGACGCTACTGGACGCCATCACCGACATTCGTAATCTTGAACTTGCTGCGACAGAGAACTGCAACTACAAGGACAGCTTGCCGCTTGCAAAAGAAGAGGAGCTTTACGCCGCGCTGGAGAAGTTGCTGAAGATTCGAGCTATCATTGAGGAACGCGATGAAGTGAACAAGTCCATCACGGAAGTGAACGGGAACATGACCGAAGAAGGCGCGTCGTCACTCACGGATCTCTCGGAGAAGTACAATGACTTGACGGAGGTGATCAGCGAGAAGAGCAGCCGGTATTACGAGGTGATGCCGTGCAACGAAGACGCGTTCGGGTCGTCGATTCAGGCTTTCGATAGTATCCCGAACGTGAACAAGGAGATCACTCGCCTGCGCTTGTTAATGGACATCATGGGCGCCTACAAGATGCTCTTGGGGGCGAAGCGACTGCAGCACGAAATTCATCCACTGGAATACTGCTACAATTCGATGCAAGTGCACTTGTCGCCAATGGGAATTGATGCTCAAGAGACCGAGTTGCTGAAGAAGTACTTTTTCAATGGTCTCCGATCGGGCCAGAAAAGCAGATACCGGGTCGCAAATGTGTTCCATGTCGACCGTCAGGGTGAGAAATCGCGCTTCATGGAGTTCCAGGACGCAAACCCGAAGTTCAAGTCCAAGCATTCTCACCTGTTGTGGCACGGTACACGCCGCACCAATCTCATGGGCATTCTCTCGCAGGGATTGCGCATTGCGCCGCCTGAAGCTCCTCATCATGGGTACATGTACGGCAAAGGGTTGTACTTCGCTGATGTGACCGCGAAAAGTGTGGACTACTGCGGCTCACCGTACAAGCTAAAGAGCACCAGCGTCAACAAAGACGGCAAGACAGTCGAGACACAGCGTACTGTATTCTACATGCTGCTCTGTGAAGTGGCGACTGGAGACGCAACCGAGTTGGTGAGTCCAAACTTCTCCGAGACGATCCCAGAAGGCATCGAGAGCGTCAAAGCTTTGTCGACGTACGTCCCAGATCCTGCTGGCTGGGTCGTGTCGCCAGAGAGTGGAGCGTTGCTGCATCTCGGCAAGGTGGGTGCAGTTGGTGTGACCGTTCCGATTCCTGTGGCGTGGGTGAAGACAGAGTACAATCCGCAACCGAATGTCTGGTACGAGCAACAATCAACATTCACAAACGAGACGCAACAAATCCTCAACACAGTCATCGACACGCTCAGTGTCGGCGAGACGTACACAGTGGAAGACGCCAACAAGACGCACTTCATGCCGTACTCCCATTACGGCAGCGGCAAGAAGATCACGGTGGAGTTGTTGACGAAAGAGAGTGAGGGCTCCCAAGTCGATACCGCAGGCGGTACTCTCGACGTCGGTCCGTACTGCGACGCGAGTGTCAAAGTGGTGTTCAGCAGCGATCAGTCGACATACACCTACTTTGCGAAGCGATACCGCAACATGCTCAACAAATTTCCTCTCGAGCGCGGGTACACGCTGCAGCGCCCGACGCTCTCCGACTACAGCGAGTACATTGTGTACAACGAATCCCAGGCGCGCATCCGCTACCTGCTCGAGGTTGAGCAAGTGTAAGTAGCAAGTTCTGACCCAGGCAGCAGCTACTTAAACACATGCACATTTTAACAACAACAACTTTTATCCATTCAGGAACTGGAAGGAAGACGCGCTGAAGTATGTTTAATACAATGTCCATTCATACGGTATTGCCTAGCCACCTCATCTCATTCTATCTATCGGTCATCCAACTGATTCCTGCTTCGATTACCGCTAAAAACTCGAAGCGCGCGCGCCTGACTCGTGATCAAATGCGACTGATTCGTTGCGTACACGTTGCGATTTTGCAGGATCTCCTTTGCGTGGAGGAATCTTTTCTTCTCGTGACGCACGATGTTGCGTAGTGTCTCCTCTTCCTCTCGCTCCTTCGATTTCCCATTCTGCTTGACTCGTTCAAAGTTTTGCGCTTTCACTTCGTCCTCGTGCTTCTTTCTCAGAGTCTGAGTAAAAGAATACTCGCTGCGCATGGACTTCTCATGGTCCCGGACATTCTCCATCGTCTTGGCGTCACTCTGGAACTTGCTCTGTCGATATTTTGCTTCACGCTCACAGCCGCGCTTGAGCTGGTCGAAGTGGTTCTCCTCCAGCACGTTCTTCGCAGCGCCGAGGAACATGCGCTTCTTCGCAATCTCGTCAGCCTCTTGCTTGAGCTTCGTGATCTGCTGCTCGCGGGTGTTGCGCTGCTCTGTGAGCTTCTGTGCGAGCTTGAGGTTGCCTTCACGTCGCATTTCGTCCTCTTGCTGCTTTTTCGCAGCCTCCAGCGCTTTCTTCTTGCTCTTGTGCCAAGCATTCGCGCTTGCCGTTGCATTGCGCAACCGCGAGAGATTCTTGACTTTGTCGAGGATCTCGGCGTCTTTCTCCTGCTTCTCGCTCAGGATGTTCTCGCGTCGTGCCTCTTCCCACGCGAGCTGTTGGGTCTTGCGCACCTGGAGACGTTCCTTGAGCTCTGCGAGCGACATCTCCTCCAGGAGTCCCAGCTGCGCAGTCTCAGTGGGGTCAAACACCACGACATGCTCGCGGTGCACGCGGTCTAACGCTCGAATTTGGCGGATCAACTCCTCTCGCTGAGCCTGCTCGAGCGCGTCCTGAACAGCTTTCCGCTCTCTTTCAGCAGTAAGGAACTCGTTGAGCTCTTCGCGTTGTCTGGACTTCTCGTCCTTAACCTTGGTCTCCGCCTCGCGCGGCGCAGTCTCTCGAATACGCTTGAGCTCAGCCATCTGCAGACGATTGCGCTCTTCCAGCTCGGCTTCTTCCTGCAGCCGCTGGACCTCGAGGTCCTTGGAGATCGTCTTCATCTGAATCGCAACCTCGCGGTTCTCCATTTTCACACGGTGAGCCGCCTCAATGGCTTCGTACTGGGCCTGCACCATCTCCAACCGGCGCTTCTCGACCTCGGCTTTCCGAGTATCCTCGTCCTGCTGGAGCATGTCATTCTGCCAGCGGTAAAACTCCATCGGATCCCTCAGTTCGGTCTCGTACGCGTGGATCAGCAGCGCGTCCTTTGCTTGCTTCTTCTTGTAGAGCGCGTCTTCCCGCAGGATCGCCGCCGTGTTGAGCTTCACCTCCTGTTGCTGGGTTTTTCGACTATCTGGGGCGGGCTTTGCCTTGAACTCAAACTGAAGCTGAGCGTTCCTCACCGCCTCGACCTCTTGTCGCACGCTCTCCAAGTTGCTCTTGGCCGTGGACTCGAACTGGAACATGGTCTTAGAGGCGTCTTCGTACTTCTTGGCGACCTGCTCCTTGATCTTGTTCTTGCGGTCCGCCTGCTGCTTCTCCAGGTCGGCGAGCGTGAGCTGGTTCAGGTTTGTGGGTACAGGGTTTGCCTTGACTTCCTGTGGGATCTTGATCGGCTCCATTGCTTGCCTAGGTCGCGGCTGAGTGATCTTTGGAGCTACGGGCACAGTCAGCGCCTTCTTCTCGACGGGGACCACACCACCAGCCAGACGAAGACTTTCCTTGGACGCCGCCTGACCGAACGCCTTGGCGTGCAATTGCTGGATCAGAACCCCAATCTCACCTTCAAACTGGAGCATCTTGCCGATGATCTCGGTCTCCACAAAGGTCTCATCGAGGATGCGCACCCACTCACTCTTGATGACGCCCAGCAGGTTGCTCTTGTCGAAGAGAAACGAGAGGAACACGTGCATACTCGTCGGGTCGAGCGCCGATACAAGCGACGCGAATGAACCCGTCCCGACTTCTTCCAGCCGGAAAATCGCGATGTACCCGACGATCATGAACTTTGTAAAGTCGTTGCGGCTCACTTTGCTCGAGTTGGTGTTCAGGAAGTGCGTCAACAGCGACTTGAGCAGCTCGCGGTAGCGGTACGAGCCGTAGAACACTTGCTGAAGGAAGAGCCGGTCGGCCGGCTCGTAGCCGCGGAGCTCCTCCTTGGCGTGCGCGTCGACCGTCATCTTGTCCGGATTGAACGACTTGATGAGCTGCTCACAGACCGCGAGAAGCTGCTTGCGCTTCATGGTTTTCGCGAGCGAGCGGCTTCACGGAGGCACAACGTTCAGCCCCAGCACGAGGAGTCCTTGGTGAGATGAGCAGGACGCAGGAGCTTCAAGGATGCACGCTGCTTGCTGGTTTTGCGCAGTCGAATGCACCCCGCAGGTCATGAAAAACACTCGTATTTATAGGGGCGAATAGTGATTCGCGCGAGTCCATCTTGGCGACCTATTTTCAAGTTGACAGAGCTGGAGAATTAGTGATGATGATGGTGATTCAGAGTTCACATTACATGTACCGGTAGATAGATAGATAAATAGATAAGATAAAGTGCTCATCTTATTAACTGAACGGCATTCGTTTGCGATCACGTCGATCGATTGGAATCGGTTCAACTTGTGACGACTGTGAAAAAGAATACTGAACATGTTCAGACGTCTGATTACCTTCAGAAGCGAGTCGGTGTGCTGTCAGTGAACCCTGAGGGCTTGAACTACATACAATCCACAGCAACCAGCAAGCTCAGACAGAATGATACCAAGACAACCAAGTGGTGGGGGGTTTCGATTCGGCAAGCAAAGTTTCAAAGTCCTTATCCGTGGTTAGTAAGATCCGGGTTCAGCAGGCAGCGATATGACTGATAGATAGCACATCGCCGCGTCCCTGCAAACTAAGATCCACATAATCTAAGAACGTGGCTTTTCCTTCTTCTCCTTGTAGAGCGCAAGGAGCGAGACACCGGACACCTTGACGACCTTGAAACGGACACCAGGGATATCACCGACGGCGTGGCCGCGGCGACCGAAACCAGCAATCAGCACCTCGTCGTTCTCGTCGACGTAGTTGAGGCAACCATCGCGTGGCACGAAGGCGGCGATCTTCTTCGAGTTCTTGATCAGCTGCACACGGGCGCACTTGCGAATAGCCGAGTTCGGCTGCTTGGCTTCAATGCCGATCTTCTCGAGCACGATGCCCTTGGCCATCGACGAACCACCGAGAGGGTTGGCCTTCATGGCGGTCACCGAGTGGCTCTTGTTGTAGGACTACAAATGGAGAAAGTTGAGAGGAACGCGTGAGATGCCTGCTCATTGCCACAGTCACAGCTCAAATGTCGTTTCATGTACCTTTTGGTGCCAGCGCTGCGTGCGGCGGTGCACGCGCAGCTTGCGGGCGCAACGAATACCGGAAGGCTTGTCTGCAGATTACAAGAGAAAAACAAAAGAATTAGCTACTGGTTCAAGAGCATCTTTCTTTGCCCGCCGCCACTCCCAATCAGGCGCACAGTCGCACTCGTCCACAACGTCGCTCTTCTCTCTCATCTCTCTCCACTTCACCCTGATGGTTTATATCCCTGCTGAACACAATATCGCCGTGTTGATTGATTCACCACTCGATATCTCAGTTCTTTTTTTCGCGTCCCCTTGTTCGCCACTTTCACCACTGCATTTTCTCTGGAGTCGTTCATTGTATACTCTGTCGCCAACGTTGTCGAGCTGTTGGAGGGTCTCCTTCAATTTGGTCGCACTGTCTACTCGATTGCACACTGATGCGACCCGCTGTATGATTGTGGTCACAGTCCTCTTATCGGCTACTCGCTGCTACTGCTCTGCGTGCTGGCCTATAATTCGATTTCGGGCTGACCAGGTGATTGGCATGCGATTGGAGCTGCTGAGCTGGTCGATCGCGTGAGAAGCAGGAAGAGAGGTAGAGAGAAGAACGGCGCTGTAACGGAGCACGACTCGTGTGCCTTCAGCGAAGGAGCTCACGCCTGTAGCCACATAGGCTGATTGATACACATGCAGGCAGGCAGGCAGGCGCCACTTACGCTTGCTCATTTTTCACTCAGAGGAGGAGAATCGGATTCTTAACCAGGTGTGCGCTGTCGGCGGCCGAAATTGCGTCCAATTGGGTGGCGAGCCCTCGGCGCGCGGAAATGAATGGAGGCGCCACGAGGTGAGCACGCACTGCAAGAGACACAATAATTGGAACCGGACCGGTTCACTGAACCGAATGAACCGTGAGCACACAAAAAATAGATCCCGAATCAAATTATCATTCGGGATATACTGAATAGTGACACTGTTGAGCGTTAGTGACATTGAATAATGTCACGAACAATTCAATGCGAGATGCTCACGTTCGACCTCCTCGCCATACGACGCAGAGCAGTCGAGTTCTCACTGAATTGTTTTGCGCTGGAGAAGCATGGGAATCTCGCTCCTGACTTCAGCAATATATATAAATGAGTCACCTGTGATTTGGCTCAGAGCTTCGGCGCAGGCTTGAGGTGGAACCTCACGAGGAACTCGTGCATCGGGACGTGGATCTCGTCGTGGTACGGGATTTCCTGTCAATAATAGCGGGTAAGGCATGTCAACAACGCTAGAGTACATCCACCTCACACGAAGTTGTTAGAGCTCAATAGTTGGACCTATTGTGTACCTTCATGCGCGCCATCCACTCCGTGGTCTTGGGGTACTTCGAAAAGTCGAACGCGTCCATGGCTTCCAGCTGGTCCAGCTCGCAGTAGCACGCGTAGTCAGCGAGCGTCACATGGTTGCTCTCCGCAACGTACGGCTTCACGAAGAACTGCTCCAATATGTCGACGAATTTGGAGATTGTGGCGTTCCTACTCTTGATGAGCTCGAACGACGCTGGTATTTCAACTTGGCGTTCTCTCTTAAAATACGGGCGGAGCACGTTGATCGTGCTCAGGCGAGCGTTCGTGTGGTGCCAGTGCAGGTACTGGTTCACTTTCGCACGTGCCTGGAGGTCTGTGGGGTACACGTCCGTCCACTGGTGTTTCTCCGCCAAGTACGTCATGATCGCATTGCTGGCATCGCACACAGAGAAAAACAAACACCGTGAAGTAAGCTCTATCGCCAAGAAGATCAGCTCTACACCTGCATTATCTATCCAACGCACCCTTCAAAGAGTGTGAAGTCGCCGTCCGTGATCACGGGCACGAATCGGTTCGGGTTCAGCTTGAGGAACTCGGGCGTGATGCTACCGTTCGGCGGCGCCACGTACACGAACTCGTAGCTCACGCCCTTTAACTTTAACAACCACGCGACTGCTCATTCACGCAAAGCAGATTCATACAACGAGCATGAAGCACCATCAATTCATGCAGGTTGTGGGTATGAGCGACGTACCTGCGCGCGTGGGCTGGCTCACGAGGTTCCCGTAGAGCTTCAGACTCATGCTTGAACCAGAAAAACGGCGATTGATTTAGATCTGCTCACGTTTGACAAGCAAAAAGAAAGGCCATTTTTTACGTGCTGGTACAGTGTACCGTTGTGTCCTATTCACCACATAACTGATAGGTGACAGGAAAATCAATTCAACCCATCAATCAAAAGAGTGAAGCCATGTCCACACGAAGGACATGGCTTCACTTTAGAAATGGGTTAACACTGTAATCAAATGGATATTATAGCATACTACAGTCGTATACAACCTTGACGACCCTCACGTTTCCCAGTTGGAATGCATCCACCGCTTATGAGTTTGGAGGGGCTTTGTTGTGTACCTTGTGGTCTCGTTTATCAGATTTATGGCTGAGGGGCAAGGTCCAAAGTATCTATGACTAGGCAAACCGATGAGATGGATACAAACGGGGATGGAGATACGAAACTCATCCACACCACTGCCAAGCAAAAACGCTTCGTATAGAGGCCCACGCATTCGGAAGCGACTGTGCTTGATCTATAAAACTCCATGCTTCTTTCTTCTTTTGAAAATGAGGTCTATTAGGAAACGACAGTTAAGCGATCAACTAGTAGCCATACGCAACCGAGAAGCCACGCAAAGAGAGGGACATGCACTGAGCAAGCACCTGCGCCTGCAGTCGCGTGAGCGGCTGGGCGCCTACACTGGGAGTCACCTTGGGAGTTGGTCCAAGCGAGGAGCAGGTTGGCTTGCGCGAAGCTGATTTCGGTGTTGCCACCAGCTCCGTTTCGCGTCTCAACCCAGAAGTCGATATCGTTGAGTCGCCATTCAGCCGTGCCTTGGGGTTGTGGGCGAGCCGACGGTACTCGATCTTGGGCGCTCATCCGCGAGTCCACAGCTTGATTCGCGAGGTGGTCTGCCATTTTATTGCGCGCCCTGTAGTGGTGCGTCCAGGAGGAGACGCCAATTCGATCTGCTAAGTATCTTGCGAGAAGGTAGAGAGCTCAGAGTCGCTCATTCCGTGGCACCATGTGTGTCTGCATCTGGCGGAGGGTCAAGTTGCTGTCTCCTACTACGTGGAGTCCTGTGATCCCCATGCTCAGTGCGGCTTTGAGGCCCCAGATGGGCCCCTGATACTCGGTCACGTTGTTTGTAGTAGCGGAGCTGGCATAGAACATACTACCCACCCAGACCGCCGCTGAGGCGCCGAGGGTCATGTCCACGCGTGCGATGATAGCCCCGCACTCGCCTGGGCCCGGGTTCCCGCGAACCGCTATCGAAGAACAGCACCATGGTGTCTCCGCCGCAAGTCACTGCCGGCGAAACCGGCCTCGCTCGAAGGAGTTCCTCCACAGCCAGTATTGCTGCTGTCCGGGGTGTGAAGATGCTCCCTGCCTCCCCAATGCAGCGCCGCTTTTCGTCGAACACCGCCCGGTCCGACCGCCTGCGCAGCCGATGTAGTGTCGTCGTCCACTTCCATCCCCGTTCTCATCCACAAAGGACGACCACCAGGCCTTGATGAGTTGCAGCTCATGGAAGACTTGTAGCCACTACAACCGCTCAACCGTGACATGTGCATGTTCCCGAAGCAGCTCGGGAGCAAGCGAAGAGCCTCGAAGTGCTGGTGCGTCCCAGAAACTGGAGTGGAGGGCAGGTGCGGTGAGACTGAAGATGGGCGATAACGCACCGTCCACGCCGTCAGCATCCCAGTACAATACCGGCCTCCATTGAGCGGTCACATCCGTCCAGATCACCTGTGCTGCTGGGCATTCCCAGAATATATGAGCAGCATCGCACGTCAATAGATCCTCGCACTCCTCATGTGGGCAACTGAGACGCTGTCTTGAGCGGTCCCACCCGGAAACCCGTTCGCGCTTGATGCCACAAAAAGTAGGCGTTGGGAGCTGGTAGTGCCAGGCAGCTTGTGTAGCCATTTCCAACCCACATAGTCGAGCGTAGACGCGAGACGCGAATGCCACCACCGCCACCGATTCCGTTGCTCAGTCACCTTCGTCCGCGCTGGTAGCTGGCTGATGTCTAACCACCGCCGCCGGTACAGCTTTCGCGCCGGAGACCACGCCGAAGCTCCTGCCCACGGTTGAGTTAGCCTGGACCACGCTGGATGGGGCCGAACAGAGGCTCGCCGGGGTGGTGACCGTAGGTTCCATCCCACTATCCGCTCCACGTCCTCGTGAGAGTAGATGACGCGAGGTCGTGTTGGCGGCCCGAGAATCGCGTTTTCCCGAACAAGAGAGTCTGCGAACGCTGTATTACTACCCGCACCGTCTCGTCGAGCTCATACCGGAGCACCTGATCAGGGTTATGCGGTTGTAGGAGAAGTCCTGGGTAGTTGGCGATGATCAAGTCACAGATTCAAAGGAACTGGTTGACCACGTCCAACCGCATGGGAAAGGGCAATCTTCGACACCGCCAAGTAACCCACTCGCCGACCACCGCCATTCCAGCAGATCTCCGATCGTTGTAGCGGCTGCAAAGGCTGAGATCTGCTGAGCCGTGAGCTCCACACCCTCCGCTGTCATCAAGGTGGCGAAGCCTAGCAGCGGTGCAGTGGCCAGCCATCGCGCGTCGAATTGTCTCCTGCTGGCGGTCTGGATGGATCGAAGTGTTTTCAGTTCCACCTGAATCTCGAACAACTCCTTGGTCCACCAGCCCTGAACCCACTCTCCGCGCAGACGCGTGCGCGAAAGGCGTTCAAGTACATATTGGGCGCCGTCCAGTCCTTCCGTCGGCCGAGTGGTCACATGGTGTACGACTAGGATGGCTGCCTCCATGAGCCAGCGCGATTGTCGCCGCTTGGGTTCTGTTGAGCTCATCTGGTAAGCCGGCAGATAGAGTACTGCTGTCTTCACCTTCGTGCATTTCGTAGTGAGCAGAATTTGGCCCACGCCCATGCGCAGCTCCGAGCGCCTTCGAACCCAAAGACCCACTACTCTTGCGTTGTATGCGTGCAGTTCAGCAAATAGACTCGGTTCTCCTACCCCACCCGCGGTTAGGCCAAGCTGACTCTGCCCCATACCAAGGATCGCCTTGGTGCCAACTACGGTAGAGTCCCCAAAGTGTCACGTCCAAGCAAACTTGTGAATGGCACGCTCAAGCGTGCGAACCGTACTTGCGGTCGGCCATATGTGTCTGGTTACGAACAAGATTTTGGAGATAATGATGGCCCTGGCTAGCTTGCAACGCTGGAAGACATCTGCAGTTTTCTGGGTGCCGAGGAGCATGCGGACCTGGATCGCTCGCTGTATCTGCGCCCAGACTTCAACAGGCCGAGCCCAGCTACCGACTGGTATACTCAGGTAACGAACATATTCGTCCCTGCGAGCGATCCTGATTCTCATGCCGTCGTGCGCTGTAGATGGGCCTCGGGGTGGAGGCAGATTCCTACACGCTTGTTCTTGTAACCGCAAACCGGACGCTCTTCCAAGCCCCTCCACCATCGCCAGAAAGGATTTTTCTTCGTGGGGGTCATTGAGATAGAGAGCAATATCATTAGCATACCCTGCAATCGGCACATTCCGACTCCCGCGCACTGTGCCTCGCCAATGATCATTCTGAATAGAAGACCAACCGCCAGGACGAATAGCAGAGGAGCGAGAGGACATCCTTACCGGAAGTGATTCGTACCCATTTGCCAGGAAGGACGCGGACGCCCGTCGTGGAGGGCCATGACGAGGTTGACAAACTTGTCAGGAAGACGATGCCAACGTAGTGCACGCTCCAGAAAACCCCGATCCAAAGAACTGTAAGCTTTCCTGAAGTCCAGCATGAGCGCAACCGCGTCCTTCGGCAGCGTTCCTCGCGACGCTAAGACTTGGGCCGCGAAAAACATGTCGACAGTGTCGTGGGTGAGCCGGCCAGGCACGAATCCATTTTGTGTTTCGTGTACCAGAGCTCCCATGTGGCCATCGCCCTGGTGAGCACTTTGTAGCCTGAGTTCAGGAGCGCTATTGGTCTGCAGTCGAGCCCTGTTTGCGGCCGAGCGACCTTAGGTATGCAATACACCTTCGCTTCCGAAAAGGAGGTCGGCGTTTTGCTGGTGAGTAGGGCCGTCGTAAACAGCCTCACCAATGGCTCCGCTACGGCATCCATGTTGTCGATGTAGAACTCGTTGGTCATTTTGTCGGGACCGGATGCTTTACCACGACTCAGGCTTTTGATCGCCTCACAGAATTCATCCGGGGTAACTGGACCGTCCAGGTTGTCCAGTATGAAAGTGGATGTGTTCTCTGGCAGCTGTGCAAACCACTCGTCAATTTCGCTCGTGGCGGGAGCTGTCTGCTGGAGGATTGGTGTCCAGTCTCTAGCAAGCGAGCGCACCGGCACAACTGGGTCGCCAACTTCGTCTATGCTCACAGTTCCAATCGAGAGGAGAGTTTTGGGCCCGAATTTGACGGAGAATCGCGCGAAGAAGGCTCGTTCACAGTTCTTCACGCCGTTGGTGTATCGAGCGAATACTGCTCGCCTCTGGTAATCGCATCGTTCCACCTCCAAGTCTGAGATCGCTCGTCGTAGCCCTGCGATACGTTGATTGGCATCCACACTGAGCGTTTCAAAGAGCGCAATGAGATGCGGCACTCCGTCGCCTATCTAGCCAGCAGCTGGATGTGGGCGCTGAATGGTTCGCTTAGCTTTTCGAAGGGCATAAAACTCTACGCTGAACTTATTTGAAACGCATGATAGCCAATGTCAGGACCAAGGTAAACATGAGCGACGCTTGGAGATGGCTTTCTCAAATTAGCGCCTGCTCTGGCTCTTGACCTCTCACTGTCTATGCTGATAGCCGGACACAAGTTTCACTGGCCTCTTGTGAACGAAGGCCGCCAGATTGCCATTTTCGTATCTGCGGCTCTCATTCGCGCCGACCCCAGGTCATGGCCACGTCCATGGAGACTGAAGATTGCTTGAATTCGATCACTCTAGATGGATGTATGACTTTTGACGCACTCGTGATATGCGGATTGAGATTCCTGACGCCGAGTGAGGTGCTTGTGGTCGCGGAGAACGTGGGTCGCCAAGTGCGAGTGGCGATGGCTTCAGCTCAAACGAACTTGTGGAGAGCGCTCGTGCGGAACGCATTCCCAGAAGCGCCATTTTCGCCAGGCACCGGTGTGCTCGGTGCGTCATCTGGCAATATTGCAGCATGGGAGGGTATTTTTCGTCTCCTAGCTGCAAGCAGCGCTGACCCAAGCCCTCGCGTTGATTTGAAAGACCCTCAATGTCGGGCCTTGGTGTTTTGTGGACCGGAAATCATTCCCTTGCGACTTGATCCAGACCAGCAGCAGCTGCAAGTGACACTCGTGGTCGTCAATCGGATCCTGAACGTGTCGCTTTCGTCGAAGAGCTACGATGGTGTCCTACTACGTGAGCGAGTGCAAGTTACCAAGTTGCTGCCGAGGAAGGGAGAACCTGTCGAAACAGCAAATAGGTTCAAGGCGATGCGCCACAGACTGGCGGCAAAGAGTTTTGCGAGAGAGAAGGGCACCCTCACACGTCCGGATTCACTTGAAGGTCACACTGGCACCATTGTGCTCACAAACACGCAAGTCCTCTTTCAGAGCCCAGACATTGACGACGTCGTGCGGATCCGCGATGTTGAGGTACGCATACTTCCTATTAACATTTTCCTCTTCAGTATCTGTGCGTGCTAGTAATCTCACATTCACTATGTATTTTTCTTCGAGCAGGTTATCTCTGGTCCAGGTTCGAGCACATTCACGCTGAAGACAACTCAAGTGAGTCTTATGATCACTGCCAGCTCGCGAGAGAGCTCCATTGCGTGGGTCGCGGCCATCGAGAGTCTCAAATCCCAGCAGCCAAATCAAGAACGGATTTGCAAACCTGATGCAGCACCATTGGTAGAGAAGTCCACGACGCTCGCCTCAAAAGAAGATACTGCACAGAAATTCGACCCTCTTGGCAGACTTTCCAGGAAGTGGGCCGGTAGCAGCTCTTCACGACTACCGCGGATCCAATCCATCACTTGCCCAGGACCGTCGTCGAATGTATCGCTCTTCCCGATCAGCAGAGACAACAGGAGAGCGCAGGTTCTCGAAAGCGGCGACCTTGGTGCCGCACCGTCCAATTCCATGGTCACAGCTTTCAGCAAAGCGAATCGACTCCTGAAGAGCATGTCGTTCATGGATTCCGCCGCGATGAACAGCACCACCTGCCTGAGTAGCGCTCCGTCGCTCTTCAAGCGCCAGTTCACTTCGAGAGGAGCATTTCCAAGGTTCTCCAAGCCGCTCAACGAGACGATACTGGTCAAGTCCAGACGCAGAAACAGAAGCTTGAAGCGAGTGTCATCGTTGTGGCCGTCGTTCTCCTCCACTAATTCCGAGAGCTCACATGCTGAGACTGACGAGGGCCACCAAGTAGAAGCAGCTTCTGAGAAGAGCAGGCGGACGTCACGGCGGAGCAGCTCGAGCTCAGTTGAAGAGTACCACCATTACAACAACAATTCAGCTCCCCTCGGATCGTCAGATACTGCTGCTACCACGAACAAAGCTGACGAGAGCTGTCGGGTTCACAAAGTTGTCTTCAGTCTGCTGCAAAGCCCCGACTCGTTCGAAGGACACGTCTGCAAGCGCTTCTTCGAGCGCCAGCAGCAGCAATTCCACGACTCGACCTGCCCCGCAGTCTGCCGAGGCTACTTGCAGAAAGTGCGCGACTGCATCCAGGACCTCGTGCAGTTTATACTGTCGTTCCGCCTTGCGCAGCTAAAGAGTCTGGAAGATGCGGAGCCACAGCATGACGACGACGAATGCAACAAAAGCAACAGGCACCTCAAGAGCATTGGTGATCATACTCACTTGCCCCAAGCGCTCACGTCGCAAGTGCAGATCGCGGTTGAATCGTACTTCTACAGTAGTAGTAGTAGCAGTAGCAACAGCGACTGCTCCATAACTGCCAGACTCAACAAGTGGTGCGCTGTCGTCGCCAATGTCCCCGATGCCGCCGCGTTCGAGCGCAAGCTGATCCAGTGGAGCGCGTTGCCTGCATCCAGCGACGAATTTGCGTTAGCCAACCCCATTCACAGCGAGCGCTCTGAGTGTATGAAGCGATCGGTTCGCAGCCTCAGGGCCTTGGGTGTGGAGGTGACGCCATCGCAGAAGCTCGCGCGCTTCATGGAGGTCGTGCAGGCGCTCAACGACCACATCACGAGCGAGAGCCCAGTCGCTGCGTGTGGAGATGATATAACTGTGGTCTGTGACGCGGACGAGCTGCTCCCGCTGCTCATCTTTGCGCTCTGCCGGAGCCGCATGGAGACGCCACTCGTCCACTGCGTCGCGATGCAGCAGCTCTGCCCATTCGATTCGCAGCATGGCGAGTGCGCATACTATCTGACGATGTTCGAAACCGCGCTAGAGTTCGTTCGAACACATCCACCAATTAACGAACAATAACTGGTAGCTGCGGTCTAGGTAGTTTGTAACATGACCGTCACTCCTGATTGATTACGCGAACGCAATTCTGACGTTGTTGAATGCCACTATTGCAAATCGAGCCATGCGACGTGTGAACACCTTTATATTGTATGAGTCACTTTTTTGAATCAGGCCGTTGTGGTGTGGTTAGTGCCCACAAGCCTTGGACTTGGGAGATTCAAAAAGCTATTTTGCGTCCACAATAATATTCAAACCAAAAAGCAACAAAGTGACAGCCATGGAAGTCGTGCACGTGCCGGTGCTCTCGGACAACTACGCGTACCTGCTCATCGACACCGCCAACCGTGCGTACCGTTTGCTGGTGTTGATGCTATGCGCACTCCACTATGCCACTGACGCGCTTCTATATTTCCTAAACAGGCGTGGCGGCAGCGATCGATCCTGTGGAGGCGGACAAGGTGCTCGCGCGCGCGAATGAGCTGGGCGTGAAGATCACGTCGATCCTCACGACCCACTCGCACTGGGACCACGCCGGCGGCAACGTAGCGATGAAGGAGATCGTCGAGCAACAGGATGGACTCGTGATCCCCGTGATTGGCGGTCAGGGCGACGGTGTCGAGGCTGCAACCCGCGAAGTCGCGCACGGCGATGTCGTGCATGTTGGTGATCTGGCGGTCGAGGTGTTCCACACGCCCTGCCACACGCGTGGTCACGTACTTTACAAGTGCCAAGACGCACTCTTCACGGGAGACACGCTCTTTATCGCAGGCTGCGGCCGCTTTTTCAATGGCGTGCCTGCGGAGATGCATCACGCGCTAAACGAAGTGGTCGCGAAGCTTCCACTCGCCACCAAAATCTACTGCGGCCACGAGTACACGGCGAGCAACCTGCGCTTCGCTGCTCACGTCGAGCCAAACAACGCTGCGATCAAGAAGAAACTCGAATGGGCGACCGAGAAGACCGCGAAGAAGGAGCCGACAATCCCGTCGACAATCGAGGAAGAACTGGCGACGAATCCATTCATGCGCATATACGAACCAACGGTGCAGCGATTCGCTACAAACGGCTGTGTCACGGACGACTACGTTGGCGTCATGGGTGCGCTGCGGGCTGCGAAGGACAACTTCGGCGTCGGCAAGGGCAAGATCTAGGGAGACACAAAAAACCAGTGAAGTGATACGATCGAGGCGTCATTGACGTTCAAGTTTCCGAGCCCATGAACCCCATTATGAGTGTGTTAGTTCGTTTAAAAACGAGCTGTTGCTGGCGATTCTGGTCGTGCTTTTGCTTTCCACATCTCCGATCTGTCTTGAGATGGTGGTTTGATGGGCAGCAGCTCTGGTAATATCACTATCGCAGACGTTAGTGTTGGTCCTTCACCACTGCTATCACCTCGCGCCTCGCTCTTAGTGGGAACTGTGCGCAGTCTTGGCGAAATCGATGCGTGCTGTCGGATAAACGAATCCAAAGTCGTCTGAAATGTGTTGTAATTTCACAACACATGTGAGAGGGCTAGAATCTTGTTTCCCAGCATATCTTTCGCTATACATGGTAGAATAACATACCGGCACCTCGACCATCTTCCGTCCTCTGTGGTAGCTGGACGGTGAGTACGCAGCCTTCGATAACATGATCTTCTTCTTGACCAACGGCACTTGGCCCATGAAAACGCCCTTTTGATGGTTCAAAGTCTTTGGCTACATGCGTAACAAATTCCAACAAAGCAAATCAATTTAGTCAGTCTCTCTCAGGTATTCCCAGCTAAACACAGCAAACCACAGGCAACAAACTCACCTCTCGTGCTTTGAGCAGCTGCTGTTGCTGGTATTGCCGATGGTTCAAGTGATACCGAAGCGCTGCATCAACCTGCTTCCTCGCAAACTCTCGATGCTGCAGGTGCGCTTCCAGCGCGTCTGTGACTGTGTTGAGCTGGTCACCACCGTCGAAAAAAACAGACTCGTCATCATCGCCGCTGTATCGATTGTTGGGTTCGTCCTCAGTGCGTCCACCATGATAATGAAATCGTGGAGATTGCAGCGGAGAAGGAGGACATAAACCCAACGAAAACGCAGACTGATGGCCTGTCGGCGACAGCTCAAGCGACGGCAATGGAGGCTTTCTGGGCGAATGGAACCGCTGAGCACTGCTGCTGTCCACATGATCAATCTTGGTGGTTTGCGGACTCTCATGTGTGTGCTTGCTCTTGAGTCGGTCCTTTTGCTGCATTTTTGCAAAGAGCTGCTCGTAAAACTTGATCCGCTTGCTCAAACTCGCGTTCATGTCTTCAAAGATGCGTTTCTCCTGCTGGATCTGCTTGTTTTCGACCATTAGTTGATCCACCTGCTTGACTAGCCTCTCCAACTGCGAGCTCTGATACCGCAGCTCCAGCTGCACGCGCTCATTCTCCTCGATCGTACGCTGCGTCGTCACGTCGAGCTGCATGCGCATTTGCTTCTCCATTTCCTCCTGGCATGCGCGGATGTCGGAATCCTTCTCTCGACGCAGTCGGTCATGCTCAAACACCAATTTCCGCTCGAGGAAGTGCACTTCATCATCTTTCTGCGCCATGATCGCTCGAATTTTCTCCTGCAACTGCTTGATCTGCTTTTCCACCTGCTCCTTCTCCCCCTGGTACACACGCATCTCTTGCACCAGCGCCTCGTTGCTTTGGATCCGCTGCACTAACTGCTCACAGTGTCCTCGTTTGTCATCGTATAATCGCCTAAATTCTTGCTCTTTGCACGTCTCGAGTGCGTGGAAAAGCGGTTTCCCACTGTGCAGTAGAGCAGCCATTGCTGCTCGCGAGCCGACATTCTCAATGCCTTCAGCGCCGCCATTGATCGTTTGAAGCAGCGATACATTGATCGCTTCACACTCCTTGAGCTTGATGTTGAGTTCCTCGATCCGCTTCGACTTGAACGCCAACACGCGCTCACGATCACCGACGTTTGTGTCGAACGAGAGCTGCAAATCTCGCAATTCCTTCAACAGTGTTGCATTCTCCTTCTGCAGTCGCTCATTCTCGCACTTTGTTTGCCGGAGCTCTTCATCGATTTGCTGTTCATGTAGCGCACGGAATGCGACAGCTTTGAACTTCTCCACACCCTCGGGGTCTTCTTTGCCGAAGAAATCCAGCGCATTCATCAAGCTATTTGGCCCTGGCGTCGCCGACATGTTGATGAAGTCCGAATGATGCGCCTTGACTCAATATGGTATGTGCTCGATGTCTTCTATGGCGGCTGCTTGAGGTCTGCTCTCCAAGCTGAACCCTAAGAATAGGGAGACGAGCACTATAATTGGTCGCCACTCACTCTTACTTAGTGACGATCTTCATCCTCGTATTGCCGCAGGATGGGCGGAATGAAGATGTCGCCCTGGTCTGCTTGCTCGCCTTCTTGCTCGTCCTCCTCATCACTCCACGCATCCACATCCCCGTCTGCAGCACCAATAGCGCGATTCGCACTACGATTACCAGAAGCAGCAGCTTCAGCAGACTGGCCCAGGTCATCGTCATTCTCAGCCCGTTCTGGACAGAGGTCAATGGGCGTCGGTTGCCATTTCATGATGATGCCGCCTTCGCCACCCGTGTAGAGCTCGCGCGTGGATTTACGATACACACACGCGGTAATTTGCTGGTAGTGAGCAGTGTAGCGCATCAGAGGCGTCCCGTGGTCGCCAAAAACCTGATACGCATTGAGCTCTCCGAGTCGACCGTTTGGGTGGAACACCAGCGTGCTATCCCACGGATCGGCTTCCTGGATCACCGCCATTTGAACGTTTCTCGACGCCACCTGGTTCTGGATCTCCTGGTAGTTCATGAACGCATGCTCGCCGGTCTTGCTGTTCCAAAGTCGGAGCTTCTGGTCATTGCCGCTGCTCAATAGAAATCGTCCATCGGGGGTGTACGCCAAACTGTTGACACCGCCGCGGTGCGCTGTTGCAAAAGACACGGACGCAGCAGCATGCGGATCGTTGCGTTTCACTGTCGCTGGTGATGCTGACGCCAAACGCCTCCGCTCTCGCTCCAGCCGGTTCTCACTCGCGATGCTGCTGTTATTTGACGCCGCACCCGAAGTGTTCTCGTCGATACGTCGTCGCTTGCGGGATACAGGCTTGGACGCGGAACTCAACGACATCGCCGGCAGTCTCTTGATGTTTGTATGCACGCTGGATCGTCCTGGCACCACAGCTTTACCTTCGTGGTTGAGACAGAGCAGACACGCAGTCGAGCCTGAGCGACGGATGTCCCACATGCGGATCTCACCATTCCTGCTGCCCGTGCAGAGCTGGTACTCGTTCTCTGGTGACCACGCGAGCGACCAGACCTCATCCTGGTGACCCAGCAAACTGTGGATCGACGACTCGATCGCCATGTCGCACAGCCGCACCTCTCCCTTCTCCGTCACTGCCGCGATGAGCGAGTGCTGACTGGCGATGCGCGAGAACTTGGCGCAAAACACTTTACTCTGCAGCGCAAACTCGCTCACGAGGTCGAACCGGTCGCTGTCCCACACCTTCACGTGTCCATCGAGTGAGCTGGACACGAAAATGCCACCGTCCACAGGATACCAGTCCACCGCCGAGATGCCGTACTGCAGCGATTGCGTTGATGATGAGGACGATGCGAATGGTGTACCACTTACAATGGAGCGCGCACGGACGCAGCAAATCGGAGGCAGCGGGTTGCTCGTGTCGTAGCCTATCGTTCTACCATTACCAGCATAAGCAGCACCATTAGCGCCACCACCATCACTGCCACTAGTGTCATCACCAAGTGCATGCAGATCGAAGAGCATGATGTTCGAGTTGGCCGAGCCCACGAGCAGGTACCGGTCGTCCACGGGGTCGATCTCCATGGCCCACGCCTTCATGCCCGACCGGTAGATGAAGTTGCGCGTCACGGGCGCCATGGCACGCGCTTCTCCGGCGTGCAGCTCGTCGCAGAAGCGTCGCGCGCCAAGTCCCACGCTGCGGTCGCACACGTACGCGAACGCCGACGTGCGGCGTTGTCCATGATGCGGACTTGGCATTATTGCCGCCATATTCAGCGGGTTCATTATTTGCGGAAATGCGGAAGTGGCGTGAAAAGTGCAGTCTGTTTCAGTCTGTTTGATAGGGTTATTATGACTGAGTAGCTTGTTTGGTGGTTTGATACCGGTATTCTGTTGTTGTACCGACCCATTGAAACTTGTGTCGGATTATCCGATGTCAGGTATTGTGCCTTTCATTGTATTTGCGCGACTTTCATGGCGATAACTCAATGTGATCGGTTACTAAATAGAGCTCATAAAAAATGACGACCAGCTTAAAAAAAGGTTAATCAATGGGTTGAAACAACTAAAACCACGATGAGGATGTACCAAAAATGTACCAGTTTGATTGGATTGCGGCAAGCTGGCAACATTCTCCCTTGTGATTACAAATTGACTGGTGGACTTGGGCTCTTCTCCTCCAACGAACTTGCTATTGTCTCTCGCTTGCTCGTGCGCCGCAGCGGTTCAGTTGCAGAGACTCTCGTGCTCTCCCAGTGGTTTAAGCGACTGGTGAGTGTATGTTCCTGTTGTGTTAATATAGCGAGCCGAGAGGCTGTGCGCGCAAGCCTGTAGCGACTCGAGTTCTGACTCTTTTGCCGTTCTGTTTGTTTCTACAGCTTACTATTGTTTCTCGCTTGCTTGTGCGCCGTCACTCAGTGCTGATCGCGCAATTGGACGAGGCACAAATGCTGTCTTTCGATGGCGCAACTTTGTTGATGCTAGAAGTCTTTCCCGTGACTCTGACTGTCAAATTTGTAGTGCCTTACTCGAACATCAGGTCATCGCATGGTAATGCTATACCACTGAAACTCATTCTTGCGGATGGCTACAGCGTTTTTCATGCGCAAGTAAAGAAGAGGATGGAAGCGCTCCGGGAGGTAGTGTGGGGTGAGTCGAGCTCAATTATGCTAAAGCCAACGCAAACGTCACCGCAATCAAAGTATGAAGAGCTATCCGAATCTGACGACGGACTGGAAGTTTAAATGCGACAGCTATGGGCTCGCGCTGCACGACGAAAGACAGGGTAAGTGGTCAATCTTGTTGCATGCAATCGAACCTGTAACGGGGTACACACGTTGGGTTACGCCACCGTAGCCCAACTCGCCTTTGCCTTTGCCGAACACAGTTCGCGCAATAGTTTTACGGCCGA
>JALBZB010000323.1:0-32922 GCA_038050625.1 Pythium sp. MPC-2022a
GTGGGTGTGTGTGTGACCATTGCCAGCGCGGACAGTCAGCGACAACCAGCAGATGGGAGAATGACTTACTCCCAAATGTACTCAACATCACCACTGCACCTAAAGGTTGTAATATTTGGATGTACATACCACGTCATGCCGAGCAAGAGTGATGGTATATGATGTACACTTTTGCAAGGGAGATGAGACGAGGTTTACCAAGTTGGTCTCCATGGCAATCAAATCGCTGCTGGATCTGGACTGGTGCTCACCGTCTCAAGCGCTGCTATTAATACGTACGCGGTGAAGGCACAATTTTGCTACACGCCAAGCTATTCGTCGCAGTGTTGCATCATAAGCGCACGTTCGTAGAGCTCATTTCCAAATCTGCCTTGTGCTACTCAAGTACCAACCACCCACCCACCTCCCCAAATACAACATGACTCCACAAAACAGCTCGACGCCAGCGATCCCATCGGTTTTCCCGTCTGGCAAAGCCTACCGCATGAAGCCAACCAGCCAACCAAACTCGGACTCGTATGTGTTCTTTGAAGACTCGCGACCCGATGAAGACACCCCCGTGATTGCGATCTGTCTACCAGGCATTGGCGACACGCGCCGCCAGTTCCGCCTGCTCGCGCCGTTGCTGCACGAGCAGCTCGGGGTGCGCGTGCTTCTCGGTGACCTCCGCGGCTTTGGCGACTCGACCGACTTCCAGGACGAAGTGGGCAAGAGCTACTCGGCGTACAGCCCCGAGTCGGTCGCTTCGGACGTCACGCAACTGCTGGACGAGTTACACGCCAAGCACCCGAGCAGCGAGTTCCTGCTGCTCGGCAACTCGCTCAGCGCGGGATCTATGGTGCTCGCCGCGACTCACGCGAGTGCCCACTCAAGCGCCGTCATTAAGGCGGTCGTGCTCCTTGGCCCGATCCTGCGGGACTCGTCCATGGACACGTGGTTCCGCCCGCTCTCGCACCTGATGTTCCGCAAGCTCTACGGCGCAGGGATCTGGATGAGCTACTACAAAACGCTGTACCCGGGCAAGCAGCCCGCGGACTTCCAGAAAGAGCTCCAGGTGCTGCACGCCCACGTGAGCGCGAAGAAGGGCAACGTCATCAACATCGGGCGGTTCTGCCGCGCCACGAAGAACGCGGTCGCTGCGGCTGTGACAACGCTCGGAGCGGCCTCATCGCCTGCGGTCCTGGCGTTCTACGGCCGCAAAGACCCGGACTTTGGCGACTTTGACGACGAGGTCGCGTGGATCAAAGGCGCGATCCCGCACATCGCGTGCTTCGAAGACCCCGAGGGTGGCCACTACCCACATTTGGAGGACCCGCAGCGGATCGCCGATGCAGTCGCCAAGCTCCTGTAACTTTAGGACTGTTGCCATCAAGTGGATTTCGCCATGAGTCTGACAACTACCTCTCTAATGCACCTTTATTTCTATTGATGATGTAAGAAACACATGTACGACACCGAAACTTTTGTTCAGCTTCACGATGCTGATGGCTTTGAAGACTTCCGTGACGCGCTTCATACGGGTGTCTTTCAGCTGCATGTAGCCTCCATGCAAGCCATGCACCTTCTTCGTGAAGTAGCTGTTCCCAAGCAGCATGAGCGCTACGACGCCGAGTCTAGCAAAGTACGCCACGCTGATACGAAAGGGTCATGCTGCCGCTTCCCATTGTCAACAGGTGCAGTATCGGTAGATCCTTGATGGGTCAACTGGCAAGTCGCGGCATTTCAACAGGTGGCAGTTGAAGTCCTCTCTCTTATCTCCTCATTTCCTTCATACAATCTCTTGATATCCATCTATGTATCTAATTACATCAAAACGCCATCACCTGAAGACTTGTGGGCTCACTTGTGGATGTATTGCAGCAACTATAGTGTCATGCACTTTATGCTGCCGTCCGGACACAGTAAAATATCACTCTTCAATCTACACTGTATTCATTACCATCGAGAATCGGGTTTGTCGAAATATAACAGACAAAATGTACCAGTTCAAGCTTGTCGGCGAGACGTCCAGCGAAGACAGGAGCGACCACTGGAGAGCGAAGAAAATGAAGACTGGAGCGACGGCGGACCCAAACCATCCCAGCGCGTGGTTCGATAAAGAGATGGGGATGGACCTATGGGTGCCGAGCTCGACAATGCTGAATGCGCTCCCAAAGCCTCGCGATTGATCCCCTGCACAGCCAGACGTAGTGATGGTGTCGCTACTCATGTCTTGGTTTGGTGTGCACCACTATGCGGACACCACCCTATCACCGTGGAGGGGACGTGAGCCAAGATTAGTAGCAGAGGTGGCGAGGCATTCTTGGAAGCGACCGGCGCAGAACGAATCAAGTCTTCCTCCTGACAAGGTCATCAACAGCTGTCTGAAACTACGGCTGTACCCAGACCAAAGACAGCGCGAGAAGCTCGATCTCATGTTTGCCACGAACCGGGCCGTATACAACAAGCTCATCGGATCATCTCGAGACAACTGCAGGCATCGCCTTGTTCTGCGCGGCCGAAAGAACGACAACAAGAAGATGTCTGTGGCGGAGCTGGGGTTAAAGTACAGACAGATTGCATAGGTGAAGACGATGACTGGCTACTTCCGCAATAACAAGAAGGCATTAGCGAGACACATACAGGACGAGATATGGGGCTCTACCTACCACGATTTTATGAAGGCGGTGACATTCTCACTTGCTCTATACTTCGGCTCAAGAGAAAAGGAGAGACGACGACGTTTCCAGCGCTACGCTTCAGAAGCAAATTCGCTGCTTCGAACTCGATCGATCTCAGTGGTTCAGCAGGGACAGAAGCAGCTCATTCGCTTCCATCCTACCTTCTTCGGGTTTGGGACGACGGAAGGAAGGAAGGAATCCAGATTCGTGAGCCCCTGCCGGAACTGCAGTACTCAGTCCAGCCCCAATGGCTACGCGGAGGGGAGTGCTACCTCGTTGTATCTCGTTCGTTGGCGTTTCGGAAGATGCAATCCACTCGAGCCTGCGCCATAGACTCCGGAGTGCGCAAGTTCGTCACGATTTACGACCCAGACGGCCAAACGTTCTACGTCAAGGATGATCTCGATGCGCTAGTAAAACGATTCAAGAGAGTGGACGCAATGAAGGCGCGCCTGAGCACTCTGGTTGAGAGTAGCGGCGAGAAGTACGCACATCAAGTCAAGAAGAAGACCAAGTCGGCTCGCCGCAACAAACACAAACGCAAGCGGCACCGGATGCGCTATCGACTACGGCGCAAGATCCGGTTCACGAACAGGTGAGTGACACAAATGGTGCAAGATATGCACCACAAGATCGCAAGTTGGTTAGCTTCAAAATACGAAGAAGTCCTCTTACCGAGCTTCCACACAGCCCAAATGGCCAGAAAGTTCGAGCGATCTGATGCAGCGGACGCGACAGGTGCAACTCGGACTCATTAAGCGCGGCAAAGGTGTCAAGCTCAACAGTGCGAGCCATGATGGCCCTTTCTCACTACAAGTTCAAGGTCCTTCTAAAGTACAAGATGGAGCGAGCTGACAGCCGTCTGATCGAGTGCGGTGAGGAGTTCACGTCAAAGATATGCTCACGTTGCGAATGCGTAAAGTATGATCTAGGCGGCTGCGAAACGTTCAAATGTAATTCGTGTCGCCTCACTCAGGACCGAGACATCAACGCCGCAAAGAAATCTTCATTAAGAACGTCAGTCGTTTACTAGGATAGGCTAGCGACATTATCGGTGAGCCTGCACCGCGGAGACCTGCCAGGTTCGTGCTGGCGATAGAGGCCCAACAATACAGGCGGAACTTTTGACCTGGCTCCTGCGAGCTCTCGCGAGTATCTACTTACTGTACATACTAGTATGGAAGAATCTGAGCCAAGAAGAGACTGTGGAATGGAATGCCTTCACACCATACGCAAGCGGCGAATTTCAACTAATGGAACTGATCTTATTATTGCGTCAATCCATTTCTGGATCTGGTTGGTTGGTTGCGCGACTGGAGTTGGGGGCGGAAGATCTAATTAATCCACTTCAACCCATTCACAAGTGTACCCATCAACTTCAATTGCGTGACGACCATCACAATGCAAGGCGTCTTGTAATGTTGCCACTGACGGCTGTGAGTGAGTGTGGTGTTATGAATCATTCCGCAACGACATTATTCAGTCGGAAGGCAAAGTGATCCGAGTGACCCAATTTCGCAAGGACAATGAGAAATTACAAAACAGCCAAAAGATCCACGAGATCAAACTGCTTTTCTCTGGAACAGCACTGTGCATATCCTCCAAAATCCGAAACAATACGATTGAAATATTCTCCCCTCTCTCCCTCTCGTTTTGAGATGTGCACTTCAGCTCTTCGATCAAGTCCGAAAACATACAATCTCGTATACAAATTATTTTGGCGGGAAATCAAAGAGGCGGCAGTTTCAGTTTTTTATTCTCGCCCAAATTGTTTTCAAAAATAAATTGCAGTCACAAAACCTCATTTACACATTCTCCATGTCTCGTATCAAGGTTATTTTCAAAAACCTCGCGCGATCATTTTGAGGTGTTTCTCTCCACCCAGTCACCCGTGGCAACCATACTCAAACCAAGTCAAGTTGGGTGGCAGAGTGACCCAGTCCACCCAGTCGCTCCTTGCTTGGCCTTGGCTCGAAAAAGTCGCGCTTCCTTTTTGGCGCGCGCAGATTGCGGAAAAGAGCGCGCTAACAACGACCACACACAGTGGAAAAAGGGAACGACCGCTCGCTCGTGAGTGAGAGAGAGAGAGAGAGAACGCGCGCGCATTCCATCCATCCATCCATCCGCCTGCGTGCAGCCAGAGCGATCTTAAAGGACAGGAGACAGACAGACGCACGTACGTAGCGACTAGCGACAGACACCCAGGACGTTATGACGGACGCAATGGCGACGAGCAAGGCGCTCCGCCAGAAGCAGCGCCGCGCCGCGGCCACACCGTACGGCGTCGCTGGCGCTGCACGTAACAACGCGAACCAACGCGAAGAAGGCTCTCCTGGTCTGTTCAGCCGCTTCCTGAAGAACATACCGATCATCAACCAGCTGGTCGGCGATGACGAGGAAGAGGGCTTCGCTGGCGAGGAGGCAGAAGAAGAGGAAGCCGAATTTTTCGAGAGTGACGACGGCATGGAGTCGGATGATGTTGTGGTGGAAATCGGTGTTGCCTCCACGGTCATCACCACCACCGTTACTGACGTGACGGAGACGCGTGAAAGCGAGAACCAAGCTGTTGTTGCCGAGAAGAAAGAAGAAGACGACGAGATGGACCAGCAGATCGAGGAGGAGGAAGAACAAGAAGAGGAAGAAGAGAATACCACTGGCAACGTGACTGCAGAGACTGACGTCGCAGCTGAGAAGACACTAGAGCAGTCGGATTCACCAAAGAAATCGGTGAAGGATCTGGTGAATGGCACACCTGTTGGCTCAGCGGAACGTGGAGAGACCACGCCATCGCCGAAGGCGCCATCAACGCAGTCGTCTGCATCCAAGTCTCCAAACTTTGCCAAGCGACCTCGCTCCCCGCAGTCGGAGCTTGGACCAGTGCTGCGATCGCAGCGTAGAAAAAACAGTAGCACCCAGAAGGCGTTTCTTCCTGTCACGTCGCAGAAGTCCAAGGCGCTTCGCATCGGTGGACCAGAGTCACCAGACGATGACATGCGCCGTATGGGCCGTCGTCGATCTCGCCTTGCGTCGTCTCCAATGGACTCGCCGCTGGCTGTGATCAAACATAAGAAGACCATTTCGTACGAAGAGTACGAGCGTCTGTCACAGCAACTGCGAGGCTTGGTGGAGTCGAGTCCTCAAGCGTCGTTAGCACTTACGCAAAATGCGCTTTCGCGAGGATTCGACGAGCGCCCAAGTGGATCTTTCGGGTATGGACAGTCGAAGAACCTGGCCTACATTCCTGGAACGATGACTCTGAGAGATAGCAGCCGCGGATCGTCTGTGGAACAAGACAAGAAGAACGCGAGCGAAGGTAACAATGAACTCCAGCTTGCGAATGGTGCTGCTCCGTTTGGCAAGAGAGCTCGCACGGGTGAGAACCGCCCGATCTACTTCTCGGGAATCGCACTGCGCGGACAGATGCTGACGCGTGAAGAGCGAGTAGAACGCAAGCCTCGCCCGTCTCGTCTTCTCACTGGTGCAAAACGCGACGCTGCTGCTCGAAGTGCGTACTCTTCGGCCGTGGCGGAGAAGATTTTGTCGACGCTGAACAAGGTTCAAAATCCTCTGGAACGCGAGGCGAAGAAGCCGACGCCTCAGACGTCGCTGTCGTGGGCGAAGTACCACCTTGCGATTGGTAATGGCACTGAGACTGCTCCTCAGGAGGATGATGAATCGATGGATGAAGTGGCTCCGCCTACGTCTACGATTCCTCGAGTGAACTTCCCATCGTCATTCTCGCAATCGCCAACACACGTGGCTTCGCTCCAGTCATTCACGTCGATTGAGACACCTGCGCCAAAGTCGAAGGCTTTCGGCGGAAGCACTCCACTGGTCTTCTCCCCTCCGACAGTGTCCATGACTCCTGCTCCAAGCACGCATGCGCGAATGGCTGCGGTGAAGCAGATTGCTGTCGAGCAATCATACGGAACGTATGCTTTCACTCTTCCAGCCTCTTCCAGCTCCATTGTGCTGCAAGGAAAGCGAAAGTCTATTGAAGAAGATATTGAAGACATTCAGTTTGTATTCTCGCCACCGCCTAGCCAGCGTGAACCTCCAAAGAGAGTCTCGTCTCAGAAGGCAAGAAAAGTGAGAGGCGCCGTGGAGACACCGTTTTCTTTTGTTCCTGCGTCGCCAAAAGCAAGATCTGAATGGCTTGGAGCGAAGCCGAAGGCTGACAAGCCAGAAGCAGTTGCCGTGAAACCAGCAAGCACCAAGGCTGCGACCCCCGCGCCAGCTACCTCGGCTGGGGTGAATCCGTTGGCAAAGTTCGCCCAGCTGGCTCCTGGTAGTTGGAAGTGCCCAACTTGCTCAGTGACAAACGAAGCGAAGCACGCAAAGTGCCCGTGCTGCGAGACCGCGAAGCCTGCAGGAAGTGCCTCGGCTGCGCCTTCGACTACCAGCACTTCATTCGTTGCACTAACCGCATCTGGAGGAGTCAACCCGCTGGCAAAGTTTACCCAGTTGGCTCCAGGAAGCTGGAAGTGTCCAATGTGCTCGGTCACGAACGAAGCTAAATACTCCAAGTGCCCATGCTGCGAGACCTTAAAGCCTGGCGGAGGCAGTGCTGGTGCCACTAGCTCAGTGAAAGCGGCTGAGAAGCCAGCAAGAACGATCACTTCAAGCGGATTTTCGTTTGGCGTGCCTGCTGCTGCTGCACCAAAGTCTGTGACTGAGACTCCAAAGAGCGGATCGGGCTTTTCGTTCGGCGTTGCCCCCGTCGAGAAGAATGATGCCGACGCTTCAACTCCATCGTTCACGTTCAGTGCTCCTCCAGTTTCCAAGGCCGCTGATGCGACGAAGTCTTCGTTTTCGTTCGGAGTTACATCCGATGCTTCGGCGTCCAGTGCGTCGAAGCCATCGTTCTCTTTCAGCGCTCCAGTTGCCTCCACCAGTGAAGACAAGAACGTGACGGCGACTGGTTTCAGCTTTGGTGTTCCTGCCACAACTGCAAAAAAGCCAGAAGAGCCTGCAACGAAGCCGGCGACGGCGGCTCCTTCGTTCTCGTTTGGCAGCACTTCCACCCCGCCGGTTGTGTCGAAAGAAACTGCTAAAAGCACCCCATCTTTGGGATTCTCGTTTGGAGCTAGTACCGCTGACCAGCCGAAGGCGCCTGCTGTCACGTTTGGTGCTTCGACGAAAGACCAGGATTCTGAAAGCGCCGAACCTGCCGCCAAGAAGCCTACGTTCAGCTTTGGCGCGACCGCGACCGAGTCGAAGCCAGAAGCAAGTATTCCAGCCTTCTCCTTCGGTGCTGCTCCAAAGCCTGCGGCAGCTTCTAAGGAAGTCTCTGCCGCTCCTACTTTCGGCAGCAGCACTTCGTTCTCAATCGCCAAGGCACCAGAGACCACACAGCCAGCGTTCAGCTTTGGATCTTCTGTAAGTGTTCCGAAGGCCGACACTGCGGAGCCCAAGCCTGCGTTCGCCTTTGGCGCCACAACCACGCAATCACCTGCGGTTCTCAAGGCTTCTGAACCGAAAACTGATGCGAAACCAGCGTTCGCGTTCGGATCATCTTCAGCCGAGAAACCGTCCACAGGATTTGGTCAAGATGCGGACTCCAAGCCATCTTTTGCTTTTGGTCAGAGCAGCACTGCATCACCACCAAAGCCTGCTGCTCCAGCTCCTGCGTTCGGCTCCAGCGCGACCCCAGCGTTCGGAAGCACCCCAGCGGCAACTGCATCTACACCGGCATTTGGCGTGTCTCCAATTGTGCCAGCTGCCGCACCATCGTTCGGAAGCACGTCGTCTGCTCCTGCTGCTCCATCGTTTACATTTGGAGCTCAGTCGTCATCTGCAGCACCAACAGCAACCCCAGCTGCGACCGCACAACCTTCGTTCACGTTTGGTGCTTCGTCGGCTAGTACTCCAGGCTCTGCTGCCGCTTCGTCTGGATTTGGATCCACTTCTGCCTCGACCACGTTTGGTGCTTCCGCTCCATCGACTGCCACCTCCACCGCTGGACCTTCGTTCACGTTTGGGAGTGCAAGTCAAAGCACTACCCAACCACAGAGCACGTTTGGATTTGGTGCTTCTGCTTCTGCGCCAGCAGCATCTACTGGTTTTGGAGCATCGACGACCCCAGCGACTTCGGGTTTTGGATCATCTGCGCCAGCTGCATTGGGCTTTGGAGCACCTGCTGCGTCAACCTTTGGATCTTCCGCGCCATCTACTTCCGGCTTTGGAGCGCCTGCGACTTCGGGCTTCGGAGCTCCTGCTGCCTCGGGCTTTGGTGCTTCTGCACCAGTGGCTTCTGGTTTCGGAATGCCTACACCAGCTGCTTCAGGCTTTGGAGCGCCAGCGACGACTGGATTCGGAGCTTCTACTTCGGCACAAACCTCTTTCGGAGCGTCTGCACCGGCATCTTCAGGCTTTGGAGCAGCTCCAGCGGCGTCTACTGGTTTCGGAGCGGCAGCCCCTGCAGCGTCCGGCTTTGGTGCCACGCCAGCTCCATCCACCACGTTCGGAGCCAACGGTGGATTCGGCGCTGGTCCTGCCACAGCATTCGGCGCGCCAGCGCAAGCACCAGGTGCTGGAGCTGGCTTCGGTTCGTCGAGCCAGCAAAGCTTTGGTGGCTCGTCAGGTTTCGGTAGCTCTTCAGGATTCGGAGCTCCAGCTGCAACAGGCTTCGGCGCGGCGGCTCCAAGTGCAGCCCAGAGTGGATTCGGCACGCCTTCTCCAGTCTTCGGCGCTCCTGCTCCTGCGCCAGCTAGCGGATTCGGCGCTCCAAGTGGTGGCTTCGGAGCTGCGCCAAGTGCATCTTTTGGAGCCCCTGCTGCCGTGTCATTCAGCGCTCCTGCTGGTGGCTTCGGCGCACCGGGTGGCTTTGGCGCCCCACAAGAAGGAGGATTCAACGTTGGCGCCGCGCCACAGGTGGCACCAAAGGGTCGACGAATCCTCAAGGCTCGCTCGAAAAGAACATCATAGAGGCGTTGAACGAAAAAGATTCGGTAGAGCCAAGTGACGCAAAGCAGTGCGAGTGTTGATGATCCATCCAAAGCGATGTGCGCGGGATGCCTTGTATGAAGCGTGGCGTCGACTTGCTGTTTCGTGATATCAGTCCGAGTTGATCCAAGTTGTGTTGCGGCGCGAGCGCGGGTTCTGCTGTCATTGGCTTTGGGTAATATATTTAATGCATTTGTCAAAATTCCTCGAAGTTGTAGAGACTTGTGTCTCTCCAGTTGGAAGATCGACCAAGTGCGAAGAAGGTGGTGTCGTCGGCTCGCATGTGCACGTGAAAGGCAATGATCGTTGTGTCTTCTTTGAAAGTGTGAGCATCGCCTCAACTATCGACTAAAAATGGTATATAGAGGTAATATAAAATCAAATAAAATAGTAACCCTGGTAGTATCACAATCAAGTTCAATGTATTCACAAACTAAAAAGGCAATTATTCTGCATACAGAGGTGCACCAATTTCGCGTTTGCTTCTTGATTGGCATCGCAACATCTCATCTGAGGCATTTTTGACACCCTCTTCATCGCCAGGATGACGACGACGTTCGCAGACCTACCGCTGCATGGAGACGTGCAGCGCGCTCTCGCGAGCATGCTCTTCCGCGTGCCGTCGCCTATCCAGCTGCGAGCACTGCCGCTCGCGCTCTTCGGCAACGACGTGATCGGACAGGCCAAGTCCGGCACGGGCAAGACCGCGGTGTTTGGCGTCACGGCAGTCGAGCACGTGATTACCAAGTGCGACACACAAGCGCTCCAACAAGCAAGCGACTCAGCTGTTGACACCGAAAGCGACACACAATACACATTCGCAGTCGCATTCGCAAAGCGCGTGGACCCGCTGGCGCTGATCCTGGCGCCGACGCGCGAGATCGCGACGCAGATCGATACGGTGATCCGCCAGATCGCGCGCTTTCGCCCCGCGTGCACGATCCAGACCGTCATCGGCGGACTGCCCGTGGCGCAAGATAGAGTGCGTCTATGTATGCATGTGTCTGTATGCGTGCGCAATGCAGGAGTCATGGAGCGAAACTGACCCTGATTTGTTACTGTACGCTGTTCAGGAGAACCTCAAGCACGGGTGCCACATCGTGATCGGCACGCCCGGTCGCGTGAAGGCACTGATCGAGCAGCGCGTTCTGCAGTGCCACGCACTGCGGCTGCTGATCCTCGACGAGGTCGACAAGCTCATGCAGAGCGACTTTGAGCGAGAGGTGAGCTCACGGATTTACACAAACTAGATACTGTATTGATTGTGTAGTGATGGAGCTCATTTGCTCATGCTTGTGTATTTGTACTGAACCGAATGGCTATGTAGATCCAGTACATCGCCGCTGCACTCCCAGAAAGGAGACAGGTATTACTCGAAAGCGTCGGGCCGCCTTTGATCCAAGAAGCCAATGTTTAACACTGTATGTGTGCTGTATGTTTTGATAACAGACACTCGCTTTCTCAGCGACGTTCACGACAGGCCAGCTCGCCACAGTCGCGAGAATGATGCGTAGTCCCCAGGTTTGCTGTCAACAAGTCAATACTTGACAAAAAAATGACCTTGATGACTAACGTCTTAATGCTGATGTTGCTTACCTCATATGGGATCCAGATCGTTCGCGTGCGCGGCCCTCAGGATGTGACAGTTGAGCTCGTAACGTCGCTGGAGGAGCTCACCGCGTGGACGCAGCGAGAGGAATCGAACCAGCCAGAGCTCTGGCTCCGCCACGTTAAGCAGTTTTACAGCATCGTGCCCAGAAAACCAGCAAGCCAGCAGTCTAGGGACAATAGCAACGACGCGCTCGACATGAGCTCCAAGCTCGTGAAGCTCGTGTCGCTGCTCTCGGAGATCGTGTTCAACCAGTGCATCGTGTTCTGCAACGACAAGTTCCGCGCGGAAGCACTGGCAACAGCACTCGCGGCGCAGGGGTGGCCCGCGGTCTGCATCACGGGCTCGCAGAGTCAGGCCACGCGCACGCAGGTGATGGAGAGCTTCCGCGCGTTCCAGGCGCGCGTGCTGGTCTCCACAGACCTCACGGCGCGAGGTATCGACATCGACCGAGTGAACTTTGTCGTGAACTTGGACCTACCGAGAGACCCCGCGACGTATCTGCACCGCGTGGGGCGAACGGGCCGCTTTGGTGGACGAATATCCTTTCTTTTACGTCGAGTGCATGTTGTGTAATGTGTGTTCATCGGATGATGCCTCGCCCTTAGCCACCTTAACCTTGACCTTGTCCTTGATGATTTGCTTTTTTGACTTCTGTACGGTCTCGCAGTGACGCTTCTCGCAGAAGACGACGTGGTCGCGGTTGAGATGCTTGCACGGGTGTTCAAAATGAGCATCGACGAGCTTCCGGAGCCCACGCCGCGAGCGATCTACGACTTTGTGAAGGACAAGAGCGCGGATCGAAGCGAAGACGTCGGACCTGGAGCCCCAGAACTCGAAGACGCTGCTCCTACTACAGCAGTGACCAGCGAAGAAGAGAAAGAAGAAGAACGAGCAGTAGAGATACCCCCAAATGTCGAGGCGAAGACCAAATTGCGAGGCACAGCCAAGGTGATATCCCCTGGAGGGACGCTTCAAGACGCTTATACAAGAGCCAATAGCAGCAGCAGCAGCAGCAGCAACCGCGAGAGTGAGCTGCCATTAGATAGAAAACTAGATCTGGCAATCGAGGGTCTGCAGATCTCCACCCGGCAGCAGCAGCAACCTACAGTGGTAGTATCTGGGAAACCCGACAACGCGCTGCCTACAGCCACCAAATCAATGTCAACTGCCATTGTTGCAGCACCAGAGACCTCAAAGCAGAAGATGGGAGCGACGAGAAGCGGCCCACCACCACGCTCAGCGATGTACGCGTGGGAAGAGCAGTGCTACGCGCGATGGATTGCGCTGCTTTAGTGAGAGCAGTGTCATCATCCATCATCCACCATTTGGATGTACTTGTATTCGTTGTAGAGCTCTTCAACGCTGTGTGTACCCATGTCAGCCCAAACACCTTCTGATTAGAAACTATCGATACAAATCATTAGAGAGATTCCAATATTTGTACTATTCGGTGAGAGCAAAAAAGAGCTCTCGCTCACTTCTACTGTACACCCCCTTAATAGAGCGCTCCGGTTGAATTCTCCCATCTGGGTTTGGTTGCGTTCGTTATGAACTGTGAGCAATAGACGAAGAAGCGCCTGAAGCAAGAAGCTTATTCCAAGCAACGAGCTCAACTGACGGCGCGGCATGTGGGGCTGGCTCACAGGCAACAGCGGCAATAGCGGCAGCAATGGCAGCAGTGGCAGCGGCGGCGGCCGCCACCGCCTCGGCAGCATCTTCTCGCGGCCGCGCGAGTTCACACTCGCCAGCATGCGCCACCTGCACGCGCAGCTGCTCAAGTTCGCGGAGCTGGGCGACGCCGAGATCGTGGAGCTGCTACGGGTGCTCTCTGAATTCCTCATCTACTCGGACCAAAACCACGGCCCCGACGATGTTGACGGCGGTGGTGGTCATGACAGCGAAGCATCGGGCGACGCAGCGGCGTCGGCGTCGCTGTCACCGCCGCGGGACTCGCTCGAAGCGCTCGAGTTTGAGCGCACGACGTCGAGCGCGGGCGTGTTCTTTGACTACTTCTGCGAGAAAAACATCCTGGGGCTGTTCGTGCAGCTAGGCGCGTCCAAGCCGAGTGTGGCCGTGCAGATTCAGCTGCTGCAGACCATGAGCATCCTCGTGCAGAACATCGCGACGCGCACGTCGCTCTACTACATTCTGTCCAACAACTACGTCAACAAGCTGCTCGAGTGCCCGTTCGCGGTCACCAAGGAGGACGACGTGCGTGACTGGTACGTGACTCTGCTCAAGGCGCTGTCGCTGCGCCTGAACGAGGAGACGGTGCAGTTCTTCTTCGACGACTCGAGCGCGAACGCGTTCCCGCTCTACTCGCAGGCGCTCAAGTTCAAGCGCTGCTCCGAGACGATGGTCAAGGTCGCGGTCAAGACGCTCACGCTCAATGTGTACAAGGTACAGGACGACCGCGTGCGCCAGTTCATCCTCGCGTACCAGAAGATGGCGTACTTTCGCGACATTGTCGAGTACGCGAACGAGCTCGCGCTCAAGATCCAGGGTTTGCTGAATCTATGGAGTCCTAGCATGGCGCAGACGCTCATCGAGAAGCTGGAGGAAGCCATCGACGAGTACATCGACCACTGCTTTTATTTGCAGGACATTTTGGACGTGAATCTGCCCGAGCTCTGCTACAAAGTGGGCGACCTCATCTACAAGCGCCACGTGCGCAAGTTTCTCGCCGCGAGCGTGTTGCCGGACTGCAACCCGCCACTGCAGCGAGTGTCGACGCGGCTCGCGCTCTATCTATTGACGCGGCTCACGGGCATCTTTGAGCACGCGCCGCTCGTGAATGCGATCTCGTTCATGTAAGTGATTGTTTGTTGACTTATTCTGATGCTCACTGTGTTTTTCGGTATCATGTGTCTAATACCTTGTTCACCGCAATGGTATCACACGCACACATACGCAGGCTCCTGTCGCCCGATGCATCCGAGCGATGTCCGTACTCGGCGGTGGCGCTCGGCGCTGGCTCGCGACGGAAAACGGCGCGCAAGAGCACAATAGCAAAGCAACAGGCGACGGGCACAGCCACCACCACAATAGCAACACCAGCGACAGCAAAGCGCAAGGGCCCCAAAAAGAAAGCGCATGTGTTTCAGGCACACTCTGCGGCCAAGTGCGACTCTCCGCTCTGCTATCTGCAGACGCGGTTCAGCGAGGGTGAGTGGCCACTGGACGAGGTCGAGAGGTTTGCACCGAACCAGACGAACTGCTTCCGCCAGTCGATCCTCACGCTCATCGCGTCGAGCGATGAGATCCTGTCGTCAGAGGCGCTGCTGTTGATCCTCGCGATTGTGAACAACGACGCGGTCGACCACACGTTGCTGCGCGAGCTGGACCTGCTGCCGTTTCGCCATCGAAAGCACAGGAGAAGCGGCGGCGCGTTGGGAATCGAGACGACTGTCGCTGCTACTGCTACCTCTTTAGATGCATCGCGACTGACTGTGAGTGAAGAAACTGGTGGTAGCGGCGAGAGCGTCGACAGTGGCGCTGAAGAAGCAGAGGAAGAAAACGAGGCAGCAGCGCAAGCGCATCTGGAGAACAGCAGCGTTATGTCGTCCACGTCGTCCTCGGATCTCTCGGTCTCGTCATCTTCCCAGGTTGATGAAGATGACGACGACAACGACGTGAACGACACGGAAGACGCGAATGCCGACAGCGACAACAGTAGCAGCGACGAGACCAAAACTGCCCTGATGGAGTCCACCAGAGGACGTCTCTCGGACACTTCCTCTACACACAGCAGCGCCAGCAGTGAGTCGTACGTCGGCCAGTATCCGCACTGGCTCATGGACATGATCCTGTCGATCCTTGCCAAGAATCCAGAGACCCGACTTCTCAGCACGCAGCTGGCGGCTCGCTTGCTCGTAGACATTATGATCGACCCACAGCGTAGCTCTTCATCTGGAGCAGCTCTTCTACATCATTGGTTGCTGCCTCGCCATGGCGCAGTTCTCAAAGAGATCCACTCGGTGAGCACGCACCAGGTCATGGAGAGCATGCGCGGCGCGATGGCGGACGTCGACCTCTTCATCTACGTGCTCGAGGACGAGTTCGAGGATTTCCAGCGTACCAAATTCCCAATGTCGTTGAATTTCAAGAACGCGTCGCCGTTTGAATTCCTCATCCCACCGGTGCTGGACTTCATCTCGGACCGCAAGGGCACGCTGAACCTGCGCAGTCCATCGAACGAGATGGAGGTGTGCCGCAAGTCCATGCGCGTGTTCCTCACACTGAGGAAACTCCGGGAGCTCGTGGACGAGCACTATTGCGCAGACAACCTGGACCAGTTTGTGGCGTTCCGTCACCCGCACACGAGTCTGCTAGAGTCGGTGACGCCAAGTGGACGACGCAAGAGAGCGATGCTCCACACGAGCGCTAGTTCTTCTTCATCAGCAACGATGACAGTGTCATTGGAAGGTATGGTGTTTCTCAAGTGCATGTGGCGCGAGCAGCGGTTCCTGCACTCGCCGGCCAAGCTGCTCATGGTGCTGAACCCCGAGGCGCTCGTGTTTGCCGAGAAGCAAACTGCAGAGACAACGAACGATAACAACAAGGACAGCGACGATGAGAATGACGCCAACCAGGGCTTTGTGCGCCTCTTCTCGCCGATCCACCGCACGTATTGCAGCATCGACGCCAAGGATGACCGCGTGCTGCACGTCACGATCTCCTCGGCTGTGCCGGTCGACGGCTGTCGCAGCTACCACAAGGGCAGTGTTAAGAGCAGAAGCAGCAGAAGCAACAGTAGCACCAGTGCCCAGCAGCAACAACTTGGAGAACTCAAGAGCTGGCACGTGTCGGTGCTGTTTGAGAACCGAGAGGACTGCCGCCAGGCCAAGGCGCACGTGGACCTCTCTCGCGCTGAGGTGCGCGCGTTCAAGCTGCTGCAGATCGAAGAGAGTCTGACGACCCACGTGCAGATCACGCACTCGGCGAACGCCGTGAGTCCCAAGACCAAGGCGCGCAAGCTCTCGATGGATGTGGAGGAGCGGCGTCTCAAGCAGGAAGAGCAGGAGCAAGTGTAACATGCCAAACGGTGGGTATTGCTTCATTAATAGACAATGTGATGGCCCAGGGTCCAAACCAATTTCCCCAATACCAACAAGCGTGAGCGTATTTATCTTCCTTTGAGTTTTGTGGCTTTCATTGGGTTGCTGAAGGTGCTGCTTGTAGACTGACTGGTCATGATAGGAGCTTCCGTCGTACCCAGGGCCTCAGCCTTCATGTGCAGGAACGCCGCGCGGATCTCATGCGGGTTCGCGTTGAGGAACTCGATGGGAAACAGCAGCGACACGTCCGCAATCAGGCTTCGCAGCTCCTTGGTGTTCTACATGCAGCAATAACACAGTTTAACAAGGTTTTGTCAAGGACCAGCTCAAGCCAGAAAGTTCAAAATCAAGAGAAGCCCATACTTTGAAGAGCACGACGACTCTGATGACGAGCTTGAGCACCTGGTCGGGCTCCGTGTCACTGTACACGCTCTTCACGGCGACCACCAATTTTTCAACCACGGCGGCACGCTCGCGTGCAATCTCCTGCTGCAGCGCGACCAGTTTCTGCTGGATCTGGAGGCCATCGACGTCCTTGGCGTCGTCAGGGAACAGCTGCGCGGCGTACTTGATGAGGAACTTGACATCCGGCAGCGCGCGCACATGCTCGTAGATCGAGCGCACCATGCCTTCCACGCGCGTAGGGTCGATGCGGTCGAAGTACAGGTTGCGGATCTTGATCTCGAGGTCCGCGGCGCGCTTCTTGCGCTCGTTCTCGTCGCGTAGCGCCTCGTAGGTCTTCCGAAGTGCGAGTCCATCGACATCATCGACCAAAGAAATCGAGAACGCACCGTTTAGGACTGGGAACATCCGTTCAGCATTGCGAATGAGGCTCCGGAGCTCCTCGGCGAGAGGGAAGAGCTTGAGCACTCGCTGGAGCATCTCGCGAATGGCTGAGGCGGACGATGTATCGAGCCGCTCGATGCGGTAGAGCTGGTCGTGCAGCTTCTCGAAGAGCTGGAGCTTGAGCTGCGAACGCTCGTCCTTGCGGCGCAGCCTCTTGAGGATCTGTTGGCATTGGGTGGATGGTTTGAGGGCGGGACCCGAGTCTGAAGGTCCCTGGTTGTTGTTGCTTGGCTCGCCGTCATGGCCATACTCCCAATCATCCTCCTCATCGTCAGAGACCCGCACGAGGTGCTTCTTCTTAAGGTAGCGCTTCTCCAGCGGCGTGGTGCCGATGTCGAGCACCTTGAGGTTCTCTAGACGTCCGTACTCGCAGGGCAGCGCGTCGATCGCCGTGGCGCTCACATCCAGGACCTGGAGCTTAGTGCACTTGACGAGCGTCTTGGGCAAGCTCTTGAGGCGTGGGTTGTCGTTCAGATAGAGCACTTGGAGCCCCACAAGTGAGCCGACGCCTTCGGGGAGCGACTCGAGCAGGTTGAAGCTCAGGTCCAGCCGCAGGAGCGTCGTGGCGAGCAGCTCGCCTGAGGTAGAAGAGCCGAGGAGCTCAGGTGGATACTGGGTGAGCTGGCAGTGCGTGAGTTGCAGCAGCCCGTGCTTCTTGGCGTCCTCGACTTTGGACGCGACGCTGTGGGCTCCCACCATGACGAATGGCTTTGATGCTCAAGGCCCTAGACAAAGTGAGGGAGAGCATGGATGTGAAAAGCCTCTCGTGAATGGTCGAGCCTCATATGGCCCAGGAGTTGTTGGTCGTTATCGGTTAATAGAGACAATAAGGTGTCTCTTCTATTCATGATAGGTAATAATTAATATGTGTGTTGGGGCACTAGTATTATGAAGAGCTCTCTATCTCTCTGTAAGTCTGTTGGCTGTCTCTCTGTCTACACAGCTGGGTTACGGTGGATGTAAGGCAAGTTGCTCGGCAGGTTCTTGATCTGCAGGCGCGCTCCTTGCTCCTCGTCGATCGTCACCACGCGCGGGTTCACTGCTCCACTATCCGATGAGGAACTACTCGCTTCCAACAACTTGGACTCCATGCGCCTCGTGAGCACGGCCACTGAGCGCATCGAGTGCACCGAGCGGATAGATTTGCACTCAGAGAGCACGCTCGACGCCACGCTCATCATGTCGTCGTCGTCGTCCCCGCCATTGCGACCGCCATTGTTTCGATTGAAGCGTGCGAGGTCGTTCGCGTTCAAAGGCGCCACTTTGTCATCACTATTGCGTTGCTCCAGGCGCTCGCTGCGCTTCTCCTCAGCCTCCTCGTACTCGACAATCGACTGCATCTGCGCGAGCTGCTGCTCGACCTGCGCCACGCGGACCTTGATCTCCACGTCGCCCATGAACTGGTCGATGTCCAGGTTGTTGCAGAAGTCGATGAGATCGTCGGCCTCCTGATCCTCGAGGCTCTCGAGCTTCTCGTCTGCCGACGCCTTGGTGAGCGCCCACATCGGTCGATTCTGCTTGCTACTGGCTTTCTTATCCTCTGAATCGTTGTTGCTGCTGTTGTTGTTGCGTACTGAGTCGCGGAACTTGGCCTCGCGCTGCGAAAACCTGTTAAGAGAGTTCGTCATCAATCAGTATGAGAGCCCTTGAGACCTGGTGAGGCTAGCCCTAGACTTGGAAAGCTCTAGGTCTACTGTGTTGTACTACGCACTTTTCTTTCTTCTGCTGCTTGTCGGCCTCGTCGTCCATAAGCGCCTCGAGCAGCCGCGCGCGCTCCTTCTGCAGGTCGTGCAGCCACTTCTTGTGCTTGGAGAGCGCCGTGTTCTTCTTGTCGCGCTTGATACCGTGCTGAGGAAGGATGCCAGGCAAGTACGCGTCGTTATGGACAGAGAGAGTGAGTTAGGTAGGTACACGCTGAGATCACACACAACGAAGAGGGTGCTTCAGAAATGGAGTACTTTCACTTACCGCTGGCTCGCTCAGGATCGGCACGTTCATCCCAATGGGCTCGCCCGGGTTACCCGCGAGGAACGCGGCCTTGTAGCTGCTGCTCACGTCGTTGTTGCTCACCACGCGACTCTCCTTTGCCAGGGCTTTAAGATCATGGCACCAGCAAGAAATTGGATCAGCACATAGGTATCCCATGAAGACGCACACAGAGACGGCTATAGCTTCTATAGAATGGCTCGCAAGACTCACTGCTGCTGACGCCGTTGAACGGCCGGTTGCAGAGCATCACGCCCTTGTAGTTGCCGATGCTCACAGCCGCTGAGGCGTTCATCCCACCGTTGCCGTCCGCCATGGTGCGTTTGCGCTACTATGCGGTAGATAATAAGCTGCGCTATTGCGAGCCACGCGAGTGGGTCTTCTCTTCGATCTGGGAGGAAAGCTGCCAACTAGCCAGCAGTACCAGCAGACTGAGTGGGAATCCATTAACTAAGCTCTGCTTTGACAGAGTTCTAAATCCGTCGTAGTCCATGCCTCCTCCGCTAATAAGATCCCCCGCCACCACCGCCATTTCTGGTCCGACCAAAGATAGAAGTCGCGGTGGGTGGGTGGTAGTCCATACATGCTGCGTGCGTCTGAGAAGACCATAGGCTCTGGCTGAAGCAAATGGGGAACTACGACAGAGGAAACACCGACCCGAGGAGCTCCATGCTGATGCAGACTGATTGGGTTTCCCCACCCCAAAAGACTTTGTACTGCATTGCGGAAATCCGCGGGTGTTGACAACTACTATGCAGTAAACTAAACGCTAAGTCTGGGGGAAAACAGGAGGGGTTGCAGGCATTTGGAAGTGGTTTCTCAAGCTAGGACACCAGGCGCGCGGACCCTGCATCTAGCCATTCCTCATTGAAGATTGTGTTCATGAGAGGATGAAAGTGTTCTCTCCCTAGGGGTAGAGTTTTCCTGGTGTTTCTTCATCCATCTCGTCCACCAAAGCGCATTCTAAAACCAAACACTAATTAAAAGCGCAAATTATCAAGATCTTCCCTTCCTTCCCTCTGCACTTCTCGAAGCTTATCGTTCAAGGGCGTACACTCTGTGGAAAGCGAAATGGAGCGGACTCTTGCCTCTTGTGAGTCTGCTTCATTTCGCCTTCCGCTCCAGAAGACTCAAGCCCGCCCCAAGATCACTCGCCGTCTCGCCGCTCCCTCCGCCACCACATGCGGAGCCCTGCCCTCATGCGCCTCCGCACAATCCGGATCGGCGGAGTCACGCTCCAGGCCGCCGCCTTCCTTCGATTCGAGCGGCGGGCCGGGGTGACGGAGACCGCCCGCCTCCTTCAAGTGCGTCGTTCCGCATTGAGCCGTCGGTTGACGGAGCTTGAGACTGCGGGGTGGCACCACAGCTCGCTCGTCCCCCACCAAAACCACGTGGTCGAGACGCTCTTCTTTCCGCAAGCCCGCGTCAAGGAGATCATCAAGTATATCGATGGTGCGCAGTGCTCGATCGAGTTGTACATCTATCAGATCACATGTAAGAAGGTATTGTTGAAGTTGCACTCAGTAGTGATCGATCGCGGCAACCATGTGCCCTGTCGCGTGCACACTGAGATAGAAGGAGAGAGAGTGAGTTGTGTACATGGATTGGACTCTACATATTCGATGCATGTTCGAGAAGTACATTCGAGAAGTCGAACATTTTAGATTACATAGTTGTGAAGGACAGAAATAGAGAGAACAAGAGTAATGCTGTTTGTAGAGACTTAACCACGAATACACTTCTCCTTTCACCAACAACTGCGCAAGTGTGAACAGGTATGTTTGTTCTTATAGGAGGATTGTGATCTTATAAGCGAATGCTTTCTCTTATAGATGAACTCACTTTGCGGTTTGTGGTACCTATGATAGCTCGCTAATGCTTTCGTTACAGCAAGCCTGGTGCGTGGAGTGCAAGTGCGCCTGATTGCTAACAAGACTTGCGCTGGTACCGGCGATTCGAAGATCAAGTTTCTTCGCCTTTATGTAAGTCACGATTGTGCTCGTTCAATGTCTCGAATGTATCACGTCCGTGCTAATTTTACGTATACTGTGCTGTGTGCATGACAGGGCATTGTTGCGCACCAGGTGAGAGGCAAGCTGATGCACAATAAGGTGAGGATATGCGACTGAGACTCAATACTTTAATACTTTGGCTCTTTCAATTTCTTATCGTTTTTTAGTTTGTCATCATAGACGACAAGCTCCTCCTAAACGGGAGTATGGATTGGTCAGAGGCAGGGTACAGTGCCAACGTCGAGAACGTGCAAGTTCAGTGGGGGTGAAAACCAGTCCACCCCTACGCCATGGAGTTTGAATGCTTGTATGAGCACTCGTGGCTGATGACTGTTCGCCGATCGTGCACTTGCGGCGCGAGGAACTCGCGCTTCGGGCTTCCCAGTGAGAACAACGCAAAACTGCATCATTTTGGTGCAACTGGATGGGTCTTGATTATGCTTTTACTTTCGTGCTCAGTTTAATTACTTGCTTTCAATTTCAATCGTGTCTTGCAGAGACAATCTGCGTGCAGATTGCTTTGCATTTGTAATCCATCCATCAATAGCAAAATGTATCGCTTGATAGTTTTTATTGGTCTTGGCTGTTGTTTGTATCTGTAAAACGAGGAGGCCGGCCCCAAGTTATGAAAAAATCAGCAATCGCACGACAAGAAGAAGCTTCGCAGAAGCAAGCCGCGTGCCACTCTGGCAACTCTCTGGATTATGTCCACGGAGTCATGCCTTTCTTTTATGACTGGAAAAATCGTCGTCCCAGAATCTCCACATGACTGGCAAGCTCGGTCAGTTCATTTAGGTACTATTAATACAGCCTGTAGCTAGCTGGCAAGCTGTGTGAATAATGTTCCCCAGTAGGCTCTTACAGTATTAGGAGAGCGTGAACCCAGCGTCGAGCTACATAAAACACTTTCGGAAGACGCAAGAGTAACCACAACAAGTGCCTTTCCAGACACTTGGCTGCTCTTGCGTCTTTCACCCATGTGTCTCCCGGATGAGAATATTAGAGACGAGGACTGGGATTCCGCACGATTCCTTCCCCATCATACAGCACTATTATCCAGGTATTCTTATAAATGACTTCGGCACTAACCAATGGTTAACCGGCCGTGGACACTTTGGTGAGTTCTTGTATAAAAAGTCTAATGAAGTAGGACTCGTATGTCCACGTAAGTTATAGTACAGTACTCCATTCGTTCGCTTCACGAGATAGTTGTTGCACATCCATACAGGAAGTACACTAGACTGGGAGACTTGGATATGCAGGTTACACAGAACTAATTTCTTATGATATTGATCATCCAGGTTGCCTCCGTCTGCATAAGCAGCAGGCGAAGCAACGATGATCTTCTAGTTTGGTGTTTGGTTACCCCAGCTCACGCAGAACACTATGTTGAAGAACTTTGCGTGGAACGCAGACGGTTTTGCACTTGAATACTTCGAATGGATGGAGATATTATTGATAAAAGTAGTGAAGTCTTTGGGCTTGAACGTTTGTGTTGTTGCCCACTCACTTCGTAAGTTTAAGCCACTTGAAAAAAGTATCTGGCGGGCAGATGAACCACCCGAACTCTTGCGTCAGCCCATCATTCCAAATGCAAATGATGCGTTTCCTGTGCATTTTCGTACCGTTGTCGCTCGCTCAGTTCAAGTGGCTCACATCTCATAATCTTCCTGTTCCCGCACTAGTCCTGTTTATAACGCTGAAAACGGCGGCTTGGACCACAACTTGAACGAGAGGGCAAAGCTAGCCCGAGTGTACTGTAACCGACAGAGTTATCAGAGCCCATCAGTGCGTAGCTCCCATCCAGTGCGACATCGGCAATCAAGAGTAGGACCTCCAGTCCTCGATCCTTCTCTGTGAAGAAACCACGGCACGCGCGTCCTTTCCTTCCTGTGTCATCCGTCATGGTACCTCACGACACCACTGCAAGCACGGACCAGTGCTTCATCACTCCTGATCCACGCCCGCCGTTCATTTCTTCAACCATTCCTCCATTCGCCGCTCGCAGCTTAAGAGCCTCCTCCAAAGACCTCCGAAGACCTCCGAGAAGCTACGATAGCGATAGATACGGTAAAGATGGCGGCGGAAGACGAGCAGGTGCTCGCCAAGATCTTCTGCTACATCCACTACCTGGTGCTCATGGTGTTCGGTCACCTGCGCGAGCTCGGTGCCAAGCTCACGGGCGTCTCGCGCTACAAGACCACGCTTAAACCCGGCTTCGCGCCGCTGCTCATGTCCTTTGAGCACTTCTACACTAAACGCATCTACCACCGTATGCAGGACACGTACAACCGCCCGATCGCTAGCGCTCCAGGTATGTTACTCCCCGTCTACTACAGTTAGTTGCGCAATGAGTGAACGAATGAGTGGCTGACGTTGGCTTACTTGGTGGTCACTTGCAGGCGCACGCGTGGACGTCATTGAGCGCTACTCGGACGATGGAAACAAGACGATTCTCAACAAGGAAGGCGTGACGCGCCGCTGCCTCAACTTGGGCTCGTACAACTACCTGGGCTTTGCCGACGACTGGATGAACACGTGCAGCAAGACGGTGCTACCCGTCGTGGAACAGTACGGCACGGCGTTCAACTCACCCGCGCTCGAGTTTGGCACCTCCCTCGTGCACCAGGAGCTTGAGGCGACGATCGCGCAGTTTGTCGGCAAGCCCGCTGCGATCGTGTACAACATGGGCTACGGCACGAACGCCGCGAGCATCCCTGCGTTCATGGGCAAAGGTACGCTTATCCTCAGCGACGCGCTCAACCACACGTCACTTGTGAACGGTGCCCGAGCGTCGGGGGCCACAATCGGCGTGTTCCGTCACAACAGCCCCAAGCACCTGGAGCAGCTGCTGCGCCAGAAGATCGCCGAGGGTCAGCCGCGTACTGGTCGCGGCTGGAAGAAGATCCTCATCGTCGTTGAGGGCATTTACTCCATGGAAGCTGTGATCGTGGACCTGCGCGCCGTAGTCGACATCGCGAAGAAGTACAAGGCGTACGTCTACGTGGACGAGGCGCACAGCATCGGCGCTTTGGGCAAGACCGGCCGTGGCATTTGCGAATACAGTGGCGTGGACCCCAGCGAGATCGATATCCTAATGGGTACGTTCAGCAAGAGCTTCGCGGGCATGGGCGGGTACATCGCTGCTTCGCAGGAGATCATCGACAGCATTCGCGGCTCGAGCCTCGGTGCGCTCTACAACGCACCGCTGTCCCCCGTGGTGACGCAGCAGGTGCTAACGGCATTCAACATCATCATGGGCAAGGATGGCTCGGACATCGGGCTCAAGAAGCTCGCGCGACTGCGCGAGAACAGCAACTACCTGCGCCAAAAGCTGACCGAGATGGGACTCATCACGCTGGGCAACGTTGACTCAACTATCATCCCCGTGATGCTCTTCCACATGTCCAAGCTGACCGAGTTCTCGCGCCTGTGTCTGGAGCGCAACCTGGCGGTCGTGGCGGTGGCGTTCCCGGCGGTGCCGCTGCTCACCGGTCGCGTGCGCTACTGTGTCTCCTCGGCACACACGCGCGAGGACCTGGACGAGGGACTGCGGATCATCGAGGAAGTGAGCGAAATCTGCGGTATCCGCTACATCAAGAACCAGGTCAAGAAGGCGCCAGCAGCCTGGAAGCAAGTGTAGTCCAACGGAGCGGCTTGGAATGTAGTGTCTGGGCCGCCGAGGCTGCTGACTTATACGAAAGAAATATATTGGCTTATATTATGCCGTATTGTATGGTGCATGTACGAGCTCCTATTATATCTTGCTGGGTCATAGTTACGGGCAAAAGCGCCTGTATCACACAGATTAAAGTGATCTGTTGCACACGACTCAGGCACATGATATCACAGTAGCACTTGTACCAGAGGACTCGCTCACAAAATGCCTGTCCATCGATATTTACTTGCTCAAAATGCTTACTAGTTTTCGATTGGTGGAATAATGCCTTCACGTGTTTGGATGTTGCGTGAAAGGGAAGTGTACATTCAAGACACCTCACCTCGAGTTTCAATTATGCTGTCGACTGTTCATGATGTCAAAAATCGTTTCATTCGTTAAATAGACAGATTGGTGGTCACTTTGGCAAAAAATAAAAATGGTTAGGGCATGGAGTATTTTCAAAAAGATATTGTTCGATTTTCGCGGAATATGAAGTATTATGTTCCATATTTACTCCAAATTTTCAAGGCATCAAAAATCAACATTTCCGATTTTTGAGCAAGCTAGAAATATACTGCTTTGTGTTATCAATTTTACTAAATAATCAAACAGTCAAATACTACTTTGATATGTTTAACTTGGTGTACTATTTTAAGAATTAACAAAATATTCTCTAATTTTGTTTCATTATTTTGCAAAAATAAAGTGCACAACATTTTAACTCGTGATTTTAGAAATGACAACTTGAAGCAAATTCTGCATCATTGATCGACAAGCTCGCTGATCAATGATGCAGAGGCATCAGTTCGCCTTTTGCGATGTCAAAGAGAGCGAGCAGCGAACCCTTGGCAGGGCCCAAGCGCACGTACACCCGCATCACGCCCGAAGTCGTCGTCGAAGCCTGGGCCTTGATTCGTGGGGATCCCGGGAGCCTGGGACGGAACTGTTGCGAGGCAACTGATGTCCTGGGCGTCGAGTACGACGCCTTATCGAGACGTCTCCGTCCGCCGAAGCCACCGCTCGCTCTGTCTGAAGAGGAGGTGTTGCAATGCTGGAGCAAGTTGAGCGGCGGCGTCGGTTATACACTGCGTTTTCCTACAAGAGGAAACGGCTTCGCGTCGTCGTTTTTCCAGCTACAGTGGATTTTTGAGCGCGCCAACACGTCAACTGACCTCTGTGTGTGCTCCTTCATGCAGCCTCTGGTATGTTTCTGCTCTATTTGCTTTTCTGCATGAGTTTCATTAAAGTACTGATACTGTCATGCTCACTGTATGTATGCATGCAGTTTGCATTCGCGCTCGTTCGCGCTAAGGCGCGAGGCTGCCAGGTGCGCGTATTGCTGACGCGGGGCAGGCGAAAAGCAAGTGGTCTGAGGTCACTTGTCTTCGCGTGAATGGAATTGAAGTCCGGCTTGATAAGCGAACGATGCACGTGAAGTTTTGCATCCTCGATGGAACGACCGTGTTGAACGGGTCGTTCAATTGGAGCAGAAACGCGGTGAAATGGAACAAGGAGAACATCGCTGTGACGAAGGGCTGGCAGTCACCTAAGTGTCGTGTTATTTTGTGCATATTGACCTTTCAACCTTTCAATACATTACTGACTTTTCAACTTTTCACTCGTTGTTGTTAGTTTCGTTCTCCTTGGATGTTTCCGAGTACTGGAACGCCCTCGACCCGAGTAATGTCCGTGTTCGCCGTCCGAGATCCAAGAACTTCTACCTCGCTCGAAGGATATGCCGCGTTTCGGAAGACGGCATGAATTTGTAATGGTCTGCTTTGCCGACATAGATGGCGAAGCACCGAAGGCCAATAACAGGGTCACCTCTTAATGCTGACATCCGAAATGATGGCGCTTGTACTGGAAGCGCGGTAGTTGTTGTTAAAAGACTCGGTATACTCTGAGAAATATTACTCAACATCCTTTGACGATTGATTCTCCAGCACCATGCGCTGGTGGCGCGTGAACTGGCCGCGCAGCATCTTCTACATCGTGTCCTTGCGTCTCCACGACGTCGTAGCTGTACGCCACCGGCGCTTACTTCGCCATCCGGCGGAGCGTGAACGCGTCTTCTTTGTATCCGCGCAGCGACAAGCGCGGTGGCTGGGTCGATCGAGTACCGGATCGGCTTGTATTTGACGGTGCTATCGGAACTGGTCTCGCCCTCGATCTTACTGCCGTAGATGAACGCATTGTCCGATTCGCACTCAGACACTCAAAACCACAGCCACCACCACCCACCACAAGGCAGCGCAGACTGAGGACCTTCATCGATGGTTGCCACGCCCCAGTCCTAGACCCTCAGCGACGCCAAGCTCGTGGCGATCGCCGCTGATGCCGCATCGGCTGGGACGCGCTGCGTGAACAGTCGCTCTCGAGTGCTTCGAGCCCACGCAGAAGGCGCCACTCGACAGAACAGAGACAGCAGCAGCTTGAGATCGCGATCTACACGCGGAGCACAAGAGTTCGGTATCCTCTAATGGGTTTGGGGTGCTGGCGAAGAGCGTGCTGCCATGCAGCGTCCAGGAGCTGCAACGTATTTTTACGACACGTGCTTGAGCAAGCAGCTCCGCGAGAAGCTCACTGCGGTCTGTAGGAAAGAGTTCGTCGCGGCGCGCGTCATCCAGGATGTGAGTAGCTGCTGCAACGCTCGCTTGGGCAGGTGGCTTCAACTTGACGACCATCGCAGGATCGATAGAGATTAGTGCAAAGCCCTCAGCCTGTCTGCCTGCGTGCATCAGCTCTCAGTCGTTTGGTGAAATTGTTAGCCGTCTTCCTCCAACGATGGACTGATGCTAACTGGATTTGTCGAAGTTGTTTGATTCGCGATAACGAAGTCAACATGACGATGCAAGCTACCGAGAATCCGCGCAACCAGTTCTATAGAGACGACATCTCGTCGGGAACGTGTTTGAATATATAGTTATAATGGGAGCTTTACGAGCTACCGAGGTATCCATACAAAGACAAGGTTGTGTGTAGGAGCTCATTCCGGCTCAGTTCACAATCTACAGGCAGCAGTAGTAGTCTATACGGTCTTGATGGGCTTCTGAACCTTGTGCTTCTCGAACCGGACGCCACACAGCTCGCTCACTTCTTTCAGCACGTCCACGGCCTCGTCGATGTCTGCGCGAGTGTGCGCAGCAGAGACACAATAGCGAACGCGAGCCAGCAGCAGCGGCGTCGCTGGGAAGCCTACGGTCACGACCGCCAGGTTGCGCTCGAGGCACAGGCGGGAGAACTCGAGCACCTTGGACAGGTGGAAGAGCATCACGGGGATCACGGGTGAGTCAAAGTCACCCAGTGTGATCACGCCCATGTCCATGAGCTTCTGGCGGAAGTAGTTACTGTTCTCGCGCAGCGCCGTGAGCTTCTTCTTGCCGATAGAGGTGCCGTCCTTGCCCATGATGATGTTGAACGCGGTCAACGTCTGCTGCGCGATCGTCGGAGACAATGCGGTGGCGTACAGTGCGCCGGCGCTCTTGTTGCGGATGCTGTCGATGATCTCCTGCGACGCAGCGATGTACCCGCCCATGCCACCGAAGCTCTTGGTAAACGTGCCCATGAGGATATCAATCTCGCTTGGGTGCACGCCCGTGTACTCGCAGATACCCCGACCGGTCTTGCCCAAAGCGCCGATGCTGTGTGCCTCATCCACGTAGATGTACGCCTTGTACTTCTTCGCGACGTCCACGATGGCACGCAAGTCCGCGATCTCGCCCTCCATGGAGTAGATACCCTCGATCATGACCATGATCTTCTTCCAGTCGCGACCAGTACGCGGCTGGCCCTGCGAGATCTTCTGACGCAGCACTTGCTCCAGGTTCTTCGCGTCGTTGTGGCGAAACACACCGACGGTGGCGCCTGAGGCACGCGCGCCATTCACAATCGACGTGTGGTTGAGCGCGTCGCTGATGATCAGGGAGCCTTTGCCCATCAGCGCCGGGATGGTCGTCGCGTTCGTGCCGTAGCCCATGTTGTAGACAATAGCAGCGGGCTTGCCGACGAACTGGGCGACCGTCGCCTCGAGCTCCAGGTGCACGGGTGTCGTGCCAAACTCCATCGCTGGCACCGTGGAGATCAATCCGAACTTGTTCGCCGTGGCGAACACGGGCTTACTGCACGTGTTCATCCAGTCGTCCGCGAATCCCAGGTAGTTGTACGAGCCCAGGTTGAGGCACCTCCGGATCTCGCCCTCCTTGTTGAGCAGCGTTTTGTTCTCGTCGATCGAGTAGCGCTCGATGATGTCGATGTGCGCGCCTGGGGCACTAGCCACGGGGCGGTTGAACGCGTCCTGCAGTCGGTGATAGATGCGCTTGGTGTAGAAGCTCTCGAAGGCTACGAGCAGCGGCGCGAACCCGGGTTTCACCACGCTCCGGTAGCGCGAACCGCCAAAGACGCGGCTGAAGAGCTCGCGCAGGTGGCCGAACGCCACGAGCACCGTGAACTGGATGTAGCACAGGATCGTCGCGTAGAGTGGCCCATTCTCCGCCGACATCTTGAATGATCTCTTGGGCTGTCTCTTGGGAACTCTGGTCACTTGAGCAGCAGGAAGCCAATGGCAAAATGAACGACAAGGAGCCTCAGACAGCAAAGCTCCTCGCAGAGTTTCTCTAGAGCCTCGGGGGCTTCGGGAGCTCCAGTGGTCACTAACGTATAACGACGACAGAAGTGGAGCGGGAAGAACCAAAAGAGAAAAGTGGACGGGCCACCGGTTGGGTTCCTGTCTGATTGACTGACTAGGCTGGCGTACCTCTGTGCCTCACTGCTCGGGAAGGACTGCGAAGTGATCGATTGTCGGATTTGCAAGGCACTTCAAGGAACAACTGGTCTCGGTCGCTAGACTCTCTGATTGCTCTGACGTTCCATTGTCGATTGTCAGGTCGTCTGGTGTGTTGATGATGTTGCACACTTTTGCAGAGAGCTCACTTCCCAAGGACTTCCGATAGAAATTTGGACAATATGTGAGGTACATTGCTTTAAGCGTCACGTCGTGCTGTCTAAAACCAGTACTTTTCTGTTTTACCAGTACATTACATTCTGATAATAAGGAGGACCAAAGCCGGCTTTGTCTTAACAGAAGGGTTTCTTCGTCTGCAAAGCCCTTGCTTGGGCTTGCCTTCGGATTGCCAGGGCTGGACCACATCTCGCTGCTTCAACTCGGAGTCTGGAAACGATCTGCTCGCTTTGTATTAATAACCAGTTGCCCCACAGCACTAACGAAGAAAAAGACAGGGCTTGGACTGACAAAGCAGATAGGCAGGCAACCGCTCTTCATTCGCCACCAACAAACAGCAAACAGTTGGTAAGTAAGCAACGAGAGAGTCGGAAGTTACTGAAGCGCGGAGAGCTCTTCAATCGAGCGCTCTCTCAGTGAAGAAGCCCAGCTCTGGAGACGAATTTCGTTCGTCCGATCTCCGTTGAGCCATCACTGGAGATTGATTCGCGGATCCATTCGGTGATTTGATTGCCATGTGGGAGCAGCTCCTCGAATTGGTTGAGTCCAATCAAAGCTTTGGTGTGTGCATGCCTATCGTCTCGGTTCTGGTGATTTTTAATCCCTACAACAAGGGTCCACTTCGACGGGCTCGTATTGAACGAAAGCTCATTTATATCGTTGCTCATAAGTAGCTCCATCCATCTACCACACAAGGCGAAAGCGTGCATCAACATGTCAGGATCTCAATAAGATCAGATGCTGTGATGTTTGGTGGGGAAGTGTTAATTTTTGCGCAAATGTACTGAAGCAAGAGCAGCTGTGAAGCCCAGTCAGGCTCTCTTTCCCGTTCGTCGTTGTTTGTAAAGCTCATGAGCAACTGAAGAAATCTTTTCGCTGGGAAGGCGTAAATCAGCGCGACGTGATGACCGAGTGCGTGAGTGGGTGGGTGTCGGTTTGTTTGTAGTTTGACTTGGTTTTTGAATGGCAGACGATTATGCTGGGGCAGACAGGCAAACAAAGTTCACAAGATGCGCTTCCTGCAACGTACACTGACAGCTCGTTCAAGTAAGCAACACTTTCTCATTTAAAGTTTGTAGAACATAGAAAGGCCACATGACACAACTTTAGACGGGATACAGGTTTCGCCACGCCGAAGTAAACTTGTGAGCAAAAGTGGTGCAGCATGAGCAGATCACGGAACATTTGAGAGGCAAAGCGAAGTGTCACTGTACAGTCCCTTGGATCCAAGATGCGATGTGGCGCTCCGGATTAGATTGGATCGTATTGGATTGGATTTGCTAAATTGCTCAGCAATACTTCAGTGAGTACAATATAGAAGGGCAGCTGTGGTGAAAATCCAAGACCATCCATCACCACTGCAATGCGTTGTCGATTGACTCTTAAGAGGAAACACGTGTATGCATCTATCGAATGAATGGATATCTTCATATCCTAAGCAGCAGTCCGTCCACTGCGTTTCTCACACGAGGCCCAAATGTAGAGCGGTGCTGGTTTGACCTTCCCGTCGACCCGTGAATATCAGTAAGATACAGCGCATTTGGTGGAGGTCCTATTAGGTCCTAGGACGCAGTCATCAGAACCCGCACCTGTGATAGCGTGTGTGTGTGTGATTCGCTTGCCATCGCGTGAGCTGATTCATACTGTGCCACTGTAGCGATCGGACAAGTGCTAATGCGTCAAAGTACTGAGTTTTGCCATTTGGTAGTTTCCGAGGCAGAGTCAGGATCTCAAGGCTGTCGGGGCCTTTGCCAATGATATGCCGGTACAGTAACTGAAATTGCACTGCTCATCATGCCACCAGACGAGAAGATCCGCCAGATGGCTGAGCTTGGTGACATGAAAGATTGCATGGGTCGCTGACAAGGATGGCTTGAGCAACAGAGAGATCGTCCTCTTGCTTGTTTGGATTGGACGAATCAGCTGCACTGCGAGTACTATGGCTGGAGTTTGGGCACATAGGCACGTGGTTCTCCTCCTCGCTGCAAAGAAGAAGAGGAGAAGGCTCTTCGACTCTTCGGCTCTTCTGCCAAGCGCTCTCGTGAGAAACAACAAGCTTTGCTTCGTACTTTCTCGCTTGAGTTTGCGTTTTTGCTCGCATGGTTCTGAATACATTTAATAAAATACCCAGCAGAGAAACTAATAGCGGGCCTCTTCAACTTCTCGCAGTCGGACTTCTTTGGACAACTTGTGGGAAGCCATCTGCGGTACTTTTTCGACGAGATCTACTGGAATGTGCAAACAGCGTTTGCCTGCACTAGAAAGGTTCTTCACAGTGGATATGAGAGGGAAAGCGTGTTTTTCTTGTGGATAAATTATTGTTGTCTCTGTTTCTCTCTGGATGTTGCTCCGTCGTGTTTAACTGTTTATTGCACCAGCACCAGTAGCGAACATATTCACGCTACAAGGTATTAACTCACGATTTCGCAGCACCGTTTTGAGTGCATACATACTGACAACGAAAGCCCTGCTCGAAAAACAATAACGTGAACTTTCAGTTTAATGCACACAACCAGTTTAGTACACTCAATGTTTTTATCCAATAAGAGAGGCAAGAACAAAACAAGCATTTTGATTGGACAAAATAGAAGCTGGTTTATAACAACGCTCTTCCTCCAATAATCAATACCGCTCTACGAATGGATGTGGACCACCCGAAAACTGCAGGTTCTTTCACTGCCGCTGTGCTGTGCACTTTGCACAAACAAAATGACGCGCCGCCGACAATACACCGATGAAGCTCTCGAAGACGCCGTTCGATGCGTGTGTGTGTGTGTGTGTGTGCAGCGGTACGTCTGCCACCATGGTATCCTCCCAGATACGCGTTCCGCTGCGCACTCTCTACAAGTACGTCAAGATCCAGCGAAGCAATGTGCTGGTCACCCCTGCGCGACGCGGTCCTCCTCCAGTCCTCACTGAAGATGGCAAGGAACACCTCGTCGAATGGGTAATCGGGATGCAGCTCAACGGTACGCCAGCCACCCGCAGCGAAATTCGCGCTCGGGCAAGCGACATCTCGTCTCGTCTCCACGCGCTGTCTGTGCTCTGTCTGATGGGTGGCGTCACCGCTTTATGCAGCGCCACCCTGAGCTGACTAACAGATAGGCGCAGACAATCTTGCGAGTAAGGAACGCGTGCGCTGAAGACAAGCTCAGCTTCCTCTTCTACACGATGGTGAGGCTCATG
>JALBZB010000324.1:0-32870 GCA_038050625.1 Pythium sp. MPC-2022a
CGCGAGCCGTTACAGTCGTCATGCTGTCGATGCAGAGTCGTGCTTTTTGTTTGTGACAGCCAAGTGAATTTGTGAAATCCTCTTGAAAGCGATTGCAATGCTATCATGGTCGTTTTAGAGGATATTAATTGATTGTGTGGGCGGTATTTTGAGAGATGCCTGTATTAGGACGTTCCTATTCAATCACATTCTCCGGACCGTGTTCACTCGATATATTCTATACAAACGTCAAGAGAGTTCTCCATTGAGCAGGGTCCGGAGAAAGTTGCATGGAATGACCCAAATGGGCATTTTTATACCGGCCCACAACCTTGTGGTGTTATTTTCATGTTTATTGTACTGTACTAATCAGTTTGTAACATGTTACTTTTCTTGGAGTCACTTTATGAAGGATATGCACCATCGCTTTGGAGATCACTTTGCGTCGTGATCTCCATCATTTCATTCTGCTTGTTGTTGCTTGGGTGATGCATACTTAAATGGTGGAAGATGCAAATTCTCGAATTACTAGCTGCTGTGAAGACAGACTTGTGGACAACTCATCGTTGCATGAGCCCAGTCTCTGCTGTCAGAAACGCTCTGTCTGTCTGATCTGCCTACTCGCTGTCACTGTCGGACCCACTGCTACCGTCACTGATCGCAGGACTGCCATTGCCGTCGCTCGCTTCCGCGGTTTTCGCTGGTTCCTCCGCGATGTCTTCCGTGTTTGACTTTGTCTCTTCTTCGTCGTCCTGCTGCTGCTGCTGTTCTTGCTGAGGCGCCTTCGCCCCTGCGGCGCGCTTCTCGCCTGCTCGTCTTCGCTTGAATTCGCGAACATGCTCTTCGTTGTCGAGCTGTTCGTCATAAAGTCCGCCGTAGTCCGCCAGGATATTCTGGCGACGCTCTGTTTCGCCCTCCGAATACTCGCGGCGATGAACGATCGCACCGCGGCGTCGCTTGTCCTCGCCGTTCAAGCGCGTCTTCTTCAGTTGGATGCGATGGAGAATGTCGCTGTACGTAAACTGGTCGGATTCAGGATCAAAGATGAACACCGAGTGCTGGGATTCGTTCTACTCATACCAAAAAGAAAACAATAGAACGCATACAAAGATTAGAACTTCAGAACTGGATCACACAAGTACGCCAAACCCAGCAGTATCAGGACGTACACTCTCAAGCGATTCCACAGACATGAGGTATTCGCGGAAGTAGGCAAATTTCTCGGTCTGGAGCTCTTCTTGCTCCTTCTACAAAGAATAACAGCGAAAACGAGAGACTTGTTAGTAAAACACACGCATAATGACAATGGTTGCCTCCTATTTCGAGAGACACACAATAAACAACGCACCTCTTCTTCGTTGCTCGCGTTTGGCAGGAGAATCGATCCTTGGATTGAGTCGCCATGGCCCTTCTTGGAGACACCAGAGAGCAGCGCGCGCGCTTCACGATCCTTGATATTCTTGCTTTTGATATCAGTAGACGGCAATATATCGTACGACTGCGGGTATTGAGAGAAACAACATTGTCAGTTATTGTGTAACATCCAGAATACTGAAGACCAAGCAGCAAGTACTCACCAGAATCGCGTATTTGTTAGACGACAGGACTTGGTCCGGGAGCACATCCCACACTTTGGCGATCTTGAGCTTCTTGTTGAACGGGTGGACGAGCGTCTTCGGATTGCTGATATCCTTGAACGACGTCTCGGCGCGATCCTCCAGTGTGATCTGCACGACCTCCGCGAGCGCGTTTTCGGTACCTTCGCGCAGCGCGCTCTGGATCTCCACTTCGCTCTTGAACTTGTGCACAGCGTCGTAGAGATCCGTGCCCATGTACTCGGTTCTGCGCAGCCAAGAGACAGCCGGTCGGGCTTTCGATTTGCCAGACTTGCTCGACTCTTCCTTCATCATGAGCGCCTGCTCATCGCCGATCTCCAACTTGTCTGGGTGTTCAGGAGCTACAGAGAACATAACGTACATTTAATCAGACAATAGTTGAGAAACAGACCAGTAGGATGGGTGCCACCACCACCAGCAAAGCAGCGTACCTTCGTATTTCGCTGGATCGATGAGGTCAATGTTGAGTCCCAAGTTCGCCTCTTCGTGGATCTCGTATGTGTAATCCGCTTCAAGAGTGTTTGGCTTGTACTTGATCAAGCTACACAAACACATTGTCAAGCTCAGTCAGTTACCGCTCACTCCACCAACCAACATCACATACCCTCATGAGATCATAAAATCACAATACCGTTCGCTCTCGTGCGGATACTGCAGAAACTTGGTATCGAACGGCAAATCCGGTAACGCGTTGCGGAACTCGAGGTTCGCAAGGAACTCCGACTGCTTGCCGAGCAGCGCGCGGCGTTTCGCCTGCGCGTGTGACTCGAGGATCATGCGCGTGTGGTCGCGACGCGCCTTGAGTTTGTCCTCTTTGTACTTGGCGACCTTCTTGCGCTCCAGCTCGTACTTGGCGCGCTCTTCCGCGCTCGCGTCACTGCCTGGAGGCGCGCGACGGCGCTTGGCTTCTTCGCGCGCGGCTCGCTCAGCGCTGCTCATGGAGCTGCTTCCGCTGCTGCTGGCCTTACCGCCGTTCGCGTGACTGCTGCCCTCACGAGGCGCGCCGCTGGGGCGAGACGAAGACGAGGAAGAAGAGGAAGGAGGCGCCGTAGCGACGCGCGTCTTGGCCGCGTCCACCGCCACCACGTCCGCCATGCTTCACGTGCGAACTAACTGGTTGAGTTTAGTGTTGTCGCCGTCCTTCAGGTCGCGTTTCGCAAGCCAATACAAATATCAAGGGGGGAAAGCGAAGAGAGTTTTGGTGACGTGCTCAGCCTAAATATATCTGCAAACTTTGCGGTGGCAATTCAATATTTAGAATAATAATGCGGCGTAATGTGCAATTTACTTCTATCTATTTGTTTATTGTATAAATATAAAAATACATAACTGTATAATTTGTAATTAATATATTTTTTTAGATCGCTTTTGCAATTTAGTGTGGAATAGACGAATAAGCGGAAGTGCAATGAGATTATTACCGCTTGTCTGGGTCAAGTGCATGCATCGTCGTCACTCCGTACGTGGCGCCGCCGCCCGCAAGAGATAGCTGCAGAAGCTCCGTCCGCAGCCAGCTCAGCACCACCACCACCACCAATAGCCATAGGACACATGATGCGACCCATGCGCAAGCTGATCCTGCACCACCCGGGCAAGCTCACGGCATGGCTCGTGGCGTTCAGCTCCATGTACACGTTCGCGCGCATCCTTGTACTGCAGTACTCTCTCGGTGCGCTGCACTACTGGATCTACCGGTACCCAAGCAACTTCCCGCACGCAGTCTTCGTGCCGCTCTACTACGTGTCTGTGACTGTAGCGTTTGCTGCAGCGATCTACCACGACCTGGTCGTGCTGCAGTCTGGGCTCTGGAAGTACGTGCTGCCGATCCCGCTCACAGTGAGCGGCCGACTCTACCGCGTCATCGGCGTGCCCGTGTATGCGTTCGTGATCGCAGCGATTGAGGCGGTGCAGTACTTCCGCAACCCGAGTATGGAGAGCGACCTGAGTCGACTGGCGGTGTACTTCCAGGGGCTGCGCGAGAACGTGTTTGTGGACGATCTGCTGATGAAGAAGATGCTCTTTGACATCAAGTGGCACGCGTGGACGCTGCAGACGGCGAGTCCGACGACCGCGTCATATATCCGACTGCCTCTTGAGCTGCTCTGCGCACTGCTGGTGTGTGTAATCTACGGCATTGCGATCTTCTGCAATGAACCGCGACATGGTGCGTGCGATATGTAGTATGCGCTCTTGTTGTGAGAGAGTAAACCGAATGTTAATGTTTAGCGTTGTGCGGTTGTACAGATGGTGAAGAGCTCCGTGAAGCCACTAGGAACAACGATCTGCCACGAGTAAAGAACATTCTCGCGCGAGGAGTAAGTCCAAACAGCAAGTCCGACGACGGCTCGACGCCTCTGCACATTTGCGCTCAGCAGGCGCTCGTGAGCCCCGCGAAGGTGCTGCTTGAGAACAAAGCCGACCCGAACGTGTCGGACCGACTAGGCTTTACAGCGCTGCACTGGGCCGTGCAGATACGTCGCGAGGAAATGTCGTCCACGAACCGACTCGAGATGATTCGACTGCTCATGCGCAACGGAGCGGACCCGCGGAAAGCCGACCCGAGCGGCGTGACTCCGCTCTCAATCGCGTCCAAGAAAGAAAACAAGTCGTCGCTGGACGTGCTCCAGGAGATGATGGTCCACAGTAGCGACGCAGTAGTCCATGACAGCAACCGCAATACCAATAGCAGCAATCGCACAAGTGGCGCGAGTGCCACCAACAACAACGACTAGCCCTCTATTTTCTTCAATCTAACCGTATTTGCTTTGTCTTCTTTCAACTAGCGGCTGTTGAACCCCGTCACGTCCATTTCAATAATCATCTGCAAAATTTCTTCAAGCTCTGCCTTGGATTCGTACACCGGCAGGTCCAACCTGGAAATGAATAATATGACAAGGTGTTCATATGTCAGGAACCCAAGTGAGAGTATTGATTCCATCAAACGTGACGTTTTTACCTGTTCAGACAGGTACTCGCGTGTGGCAGTACCGTGTAGACTTTTGATATTGAGTTTGTCAATTGGATGGTGAACAGCTGGATGTCGCCGTCCATTCCAGTAAGGCCCTAGAAAGAAGTATTTACACAACAAGAACATCACGGACAAGTTAGAAATTGTCGTGCTCAAGGGAAACCGTTTCCCAATCTTCAAGCGGTGGTAATAATGTGAAGCCCTGCATACCTGAAAGCCGTCAACTGGGACACCACTGGACCCCGTCACGTACTGCAGGAAGCGCCCGCGGTCATCTTGACTAAAGCTCTCCAAGATTTCCCAAAACCAGTCAACTACAGCCTCTTCCTTCGTCACGCTATCGCCGGCCATCCTGACCTCTGTGTTCGCGCGCCAGTCTTGGATATCGATGCATGGCAAGCCCGACAGCACCAGATCCAGCTCCTTGTAATCGAAGATGTGGAGCATGGTCTCCGGTACGACGCTGCGCAGACCGTCCATGATGCTCGCGATCTCAGCCTTCACACTATCGAAGAGGTAGTACTGCATCACCTTTTCCACGTATAGATGCTTGTTGCCATCGTGTAGCGTCACAGTCGAGCCGTTTGGGATCAAGTCGTAGTCATCCACCGTGAAGTTCAGGTACAGATTCTGGGTATTCTTGTTTGTCAGGATCCAGCGCAGACTCGAGTACACTGTCTCGTCCAAGAGCCGAATGTCCGACAACTTGAACGGTGCTCCGAGTATGTGCTTGAGCAGTGGGATCGACAAACGAACGTTCAGCAGTAAACCTTCAAGTAGGGCTTTCCCCAACACTTTGCCAAAGAATTGGTACATCTGCAGGTGGTTTCGGCATTGCTTGAAGGCGCCTCGGTTGATCCAGTAGCCTTGATGTGCGCTGGAGTTAGTCAGCTGGAAAATGCCGAGCGAGTCCGAGAAGAGTTGGTTGCAAATGAGGTGGATCCACTCACGGAGGATGCCTCCGCCGTCGATGCCCGGCTCTTCCATGAAGTCGACGCGCAGACGCCGGCGAAGCGTAGCTGTTGGGGCAGTGAGGAAGATCTGAAACGATTGCTTCAGTACGTGCTCGCGGTGGATTCCTAACGATGAAAATCAACGAGTTAGCCGATGGAAGGTGATAATATAAAGAAGAGGGCTGCAATGCGTAGATGATCTTACGAATTGTGTGGAAGCCTTCGACCAGCGAGGAGCTGAGTTTGAGCGACTGCTGGAAAAACCACCGAGTCTTCTCAGAGAAACTCAAACAGGATATCCGCTGCAAAGACAAGGCAAAGAAAAGAAACGTAGTGTCAGCCTCTCCTCTAAATTCAGCATCATGATGAGCTCCCAGCAATTACCTGCATCTCTTTGGTGTAGATGCGAGCTGGTTGGATAAACTCATCTAAAACAAGAATCAGTCGCCAGAGGGTAAGTCATTTGTTGCCGCCTCAATCTCAAAGGTTAGAGGACGTACCTGCAGGTCGCCATTTCACCGCTGATAAGATCCGGTCGTCTCTCACAAAGCTCTTGCTGGTGTTGAGTGCGACCACGAGTTCCCCACTTGTGTCTGAAGAGTAGAAGGAGTACTCGTGCGCAGAAGCTTCCTCCGAGGAAGAGGCAGCATCGTTGTTGTTGCTATTGGTATTCCGGGTTCTTCTGATTGCAGCTCGTCCACTTCTGCTGAGATGCCGCTCTTGGATGATGGAGCCTCGGAGCTTCTCATTCTTCCAAATGTCCGTCGCGGATATCTTCACCTGTAGTAATTGGTTAAATATTCAAGATCCACCAAATTTAGGCCCACAAGTCCATCATCAATCAAACTGTAACCAAGAACTTCAGCATAAATTTATGCGATGCATACCCAGCGTGTTGCGCGAACCCCGACGCAGCGCTTCCACTCGTGGCGCTCGAACGCGATCTCCTGGCGGTCGTTCAGTTTGCTCGTCACTTGGTTCGATTGCACAGTCCGTGGCGACGACATCACGAAGTAATTCGAGCCCGATCGAGCGCTTGCATGATAGTGTTCAACGTCTTTCTCCACGACAACCTCCATTTCTGAAGCCCAATATAGTTGAAACCAGTCATTGTTTAGTTCAGAAACCATGCAAAGGCACAAAAGCCAATCACGCCTAAGCAAGGTACCGTTCTGAGTGGAGCCGCAGAGAACACACTCGAGCTGTGCGCTGTCGTTCGCGTGGTAGCAGACGTTGCAGATCCATCCATCGTCTCTGTAGAAGCCATAATAACAAGCGTAAATAGACAGTCAGCATCACCACCTTATCTGCTAGTTCTTATTCGCTTACTCGTCGAGTTACTTGCTTGTACCTTCGTGCAGCGAATGCGCGATGCTTGGCGTAGCGGTTGGTCCTCTTGCAGCACTCCCAGCACGCGCGCCAGGTCAGCGCCACGATCACGACGAGCATCACGGCGCCGAAGCTCACGCCGATGATCATCTGCTCGTTCGACTTGCCTCCTTCGTGCCACTTGCCGTCGTCGCCTTCATACCCATAGCCTCCGGAGGCAGTCGTATTCACTATAGCGCACAGCGACAACAACAAAGTCACCACACCCCGCATGCATTCAGCCAGTCCCAGTACACACACACAACGCCAGTCAACGTACCGTTTTGAGTCTCTCGCTTAGCAGTCTCCACATCACCGCAGTCAGTACCCGCTACGAGAGCTCGCGCCGCGCGATCGCCAGTTCCGCCACCTGCTATCGTCACGCGGCCATCGCTCTGCCATCGCTGCTGTTCATCGCCTTCCACTGCATGCACAGACGTCATCGCCATCAGCATCAGCAGCACTTGCACTAGCATCACCAGCATTCGTATGACGCACAAACGCAGTGGGCTTCCGTCGCGCTGCTTCATCGTCGAACTGCTTGCTGCGCACTGCTGGCGATTGGTGCTTCTCGCCATTCGACGACACAATCGCGAATGAGTGTCACACACACCGGACTCTGGGAGTCACACAACATGACCGCCTGACTGATACTGGTACCCTTCAGAGTGATGATCACGGTAAATCCCTGTCTAAAGCGATTCAACACAGTTTCCCTAGCGTTGGAGTTGAAGTGATGGATGAATATCTAACAGTCGATTATGGACTTCAAACCACACACACGCACCAACTGGATAGTCCCCAGTATTAGATACCAAAGATGCAAGTGTGTGGTGATGACGGGATTGTGAGTGCGCACCTCGGGCACCATTCCCAAAGTCCTGAACTGTGTGAGCAGCTGAGAGCGAGTGAGTGGAGCTGGTGAGGCAAAGTTTGACTTGAGTTGTGTATGCTGTGAGAACGTAGCTCCTCGATCTCTGTGGAGATCATCACAGGGATGTAAACCAAGGGATGTGTTGCTTCGCTCTTTCAAGAGATTTGCTTGGTTTACGTATTTTAGTTTCTCCACCTCAATTCGTCCATGGGCTCGCTCGCCTTGCAAACTTGCAGTTGGACTGAACTCCAAAGTCTCGCAGACTCTCGTTGTCCACTTCATTTTATTAATATCGACACGACGTGTACCATACAGTTCTGAAGAAAAGACTGACGTCTCTCTATTGCAAAATTGGTCATCCACCCATCCATCTCTTCTGCATGGGTACAACACAGGTTGGATACCTCTTCGATTTCTGAAGCCCAATCGGCTTGCCAGCATTTCGATGGATCAAAGCGAAGCGTCACTCCAACATGGAGGTCATCAGTCACCCACACTGACACCAAAGGATATGCGCTTCCAATCCTGCTACAGCACCACCGCCACGACATTATTCTCAATACCATCAATTCGTTTTATAACAATTTTACTCTTTTCCACTTTCCATTGAGCAGTAACTAGTTTTCTTCTTCTTCGCGTTCGGTCACTCATCGCCACACAATCAGCTCACTCACCCTCACCTCCCACTCTCGTCAACTCCATGCCATCGCTTCAGTACTGGGGCATGCGCGTTTCCATGACGGACATGTAGCAGCACTGGGGTCCTTCTTCCTTCCTTGGGCGTGGACACTCTGCTGCGACGGCTGACTGACTGAATGGGTGGCTGGCGGTGATTGTGGTGGTGGTGGTGCGGGTGGGGCCGAACGCCATTCAAGTGTAAAACATCTTCAACAACGCCACGCACACACTACTAAAAAAATATCATCCTTGGTCTTCTTTGTCGTCCTCTTCTTCTCGGTCGTCTTCATTTGTCCTGGGGTTCACTGCAGCCTCACGTCGTATGTAGGTAAACTTGCGCTTACCCTGGAGGCTTAGTACGCTTGGCAGAACTTCCGTAAGCAGTCGGTGGCCGCGAGCGCCTCGTTCGTTCGGATCGCGTCGATGAACGCCTGCAGCCGCGTGCGACGCGCGTTCAGTACGTGGTCTGTGAGCTCCTGCTGCACAAACAGGATCGCGCCGCTCGACAGGTGTGGCACCTTGGCGTCCAGCTTCTTGGTCTTCACCTCGTGCTTCATCTCGTGCTCAAGCTTCTTGAACTCGTTGAACGTGGCGGTGATGTCCCACATGATCACCGGGTTCATATGCTTCTCATTGGTGGTGGTCGTAGAGCTCCTACCTTGCGAGCCGCAATCCACGCGCACCATGTACACATCCTGCGGCTTCTTCGCACCCGTGAGCAGCTGTGTGTGCGCCTTGCCGACGCGGATCTTGGCGTTGTGCAACGACATTTGCGCACGGCGTCTGGTCTCGCCCGCGACGACGTTCACGATGGGAGGTCCTTGTCTCAAGTGGCTCAGCACGCGTCTGCGAATCGACGGGAGCTTTGACACGGAGGACGTGGAGGAGCTGGTGGCGAACGTTTGCTGCTTCTGCTGCTGCTGCTTCTTGAGCTTTGCCGGTGAGCTGCAGGTGATTGGCGCCAAGTGCTTGGCCGAGAGCAATGGCAGTGTCGTTGGCGCAGCGGCGACTGCTTTCGTCACCGCCACATCATCGTAATCGCAGCCACCCATCTGCAGGAATTGCTGTTGCTGCTGGCACTGGCCCATCAAGCGCGTTGGACCCTGCGCGAGCACGGTGCAGGACGAGAACGTTGCGAACGTGATGAGCCCCGAGACGAGTCCGTCCGTGAGCATCGGCACCGCCATCTTCATCGCCTGACCCGCGAGTACGCACGCCCCGCACGCCGCGGACGCGACCACCATCTTGCGCAGCATGTCGATCGCCAGGTGCCAGAGCGCGTCGTTCAGGTTCGAGAGCAGCGATAGGCGGAAGCCTTTAAAGTGCAGCACGATGTTGGGCACCACTGCGTTCACTTCCATGGTAGCTGCTGGTTCTTGGTTGTTGTTGTTGTCGCGGAGTCTTTTCTAGACGAGCCGTCGCTTGAATAGCTTCAGGCAACCTGTTGGTGTTGTTGTTATTATTGTTGTGAGAGAGCTGCACAGGTGAGACTGGGCTCGGTCAGTCTCTGCTCTTTAGAGAATGACGGCGAAGCGACCAGTGGAAGCTGATGACGCTGACGCTGCTCTGCTGGCTGTATCCGCTGCGCAAGAGAGTCAAGTTTAGCCGATGAACCTGACGCTTTGCTGCTGGATCTACTGGATCGCTGGAGCTATTTCTAAGTCGTATAGCGCGCGCTGCTTCTTCCGCAGCCGTCGCTTTCGTGCTCGATACTAAATGCAGCAGCTTCTCTAGCGCCGCCCAAAGCAAGCGAGCGCTTTGGCGCCTTGCGCATCATCACGTGGAGAGACCTGTTGGACGTGAAGAGCTACAGATAGGCCGGGTTTTGACTGTGCGAATTCATTGAACCCGTTTCGATTTGAGTAATATAAAAGCATTGCTAAAATAGAAGCGAGCCGGGACCTGACGGGTTTCTGTGTCACTCACTATTGAACCGACTCCACAGTCTGAACGGAAGGGAAAAAGAGGGAAGGTGATGGGCGGACCGAAATGATGGGAAGGTGCGAGGGGATGGGTGTGCAACGTTCTCTTTTTTGTGCTTGCTCTGCTTGCCTTTTCGTCTCTGCCTTGGCGTGGCTCGCGGGTGGGTTGCGCGTGTTGCTGTTTCTCATGGCGTCGATGGTTCACATACAGCTTGTGCGTGGCGACGCTTTGCTGTCTGATGATCTCGCGATTCAAAAGTGGCCAAAGTGGGCCTGAATATGCCAGATGCGCTCATAGCTTCCACCAGGTGTGTGCTTGGCACTACAAACCATTCGGCTCAAAGAATTCCCACAGAAACCAGCTGGATGGATGTGGCATCATCACTTCCTGTGTCTGTCTGGTTGGTAACAAACGCTGAATTGGAAAATGCAGCATGCAGAGCACTGCACTGGAAAATTTGGGTCCAGGAACCGGCTGGCTAGGCAGGTCTCACACGAAGCGAGCGTCTTGGGTGCGGACTGAGACATCGATTCGGCATCTGGAGGCGACTAATTTTTCCTGGCGAGATGGCTGTGGAAGCGCATGCATGATGGCGCGAAAGTGCACCAATTTGCGAGGGTCTTCACTGGAATGAACCTGCTGACTGTGGTACAAATTGTGTCAGTTTGTCTGGGTTTCGAAACAAACAAGCAACGATGCACTTCAAACCATGGGCGATGTTTGTCCTGAGCAAGATCTTGGAAATATCCCTTTTTGCTTGCTTAACACACAATAATACACCATTTTACTTGAGACGTTGCGTCACGGCGTCCAGGAGCTGGTCTGTGAAGTTCATGTCCGCCGTGCGCACCGTGAGATCCACGAAGCCGCCGCTGCGGATCTTCACGTGGATCAACGCAACGTGCTCCGAGTTCACGAGTCGGCAGGCAGTAATCGCCTCGTTCGCTGCAAGTTGCAAAAGATCATACAAACAACAAGGTTAGCAAGTTTGAAGGTAGCAGTCGAAAGAAACATCGCGTAGAAGACGTACTCGTTGGGATTGTCTCGACGGTGTAAACCGAGAACTGGTTCATACGGTTCACGAAATCATCCAGCGTGCGGATTGAGCTCGGTGCAACCTTGGCCTTCTTCTCCTCCGGGCACGTGCCCCATCGCGCAGCAAAGTCCTGCGTCGTGATCTGCCATGGCTCCAACAGTTTACCGTTGTACTGGAATCCGAAGTTGCCGCCATTCGCGCTCTTCGACAAGTCTGCAAAAAACACACACAAAGAGAGAGAAATTCATGAGATCTGAGTTCAACATGAGACCCAAGTAGGAAAAATGAAGTTGCAGCTTGCACGTACCGTTGACACTGGCGCTGAGTCCAGAAAAGTTGAATGGGTCCAGCGACATCGCTGGCGCGGCAACCGGCGCTGGAGTGAGCACTGGAGCTGGAGTTGGCATTGGCGCCAGAGGCGCACTCATTCCAAATGGATCAACCACAGGTTGCTGTGGAATGTACGCGTTGTTCTGAGACGCAGGCATTGGGGCGTCAAAAATGTCCAGCAGGTCCACTTCCGCACGCTGCTGCACTGGCGCTGGCGCCTGAGCCGGAGGTTGCTGGTAGTCCACTGGTCCGGCAGGAGGTTGCTGTCCCTGGTCTTGACGAGCCGGTGTGCGTCTGGAGGAAGCAGTGGTGCGGTTCGCACTCGTGCGGCGGCTGCCTGTCAGCGTGCTACGGACGCTTCCGTTCACTCGTCGCCCCGCGCTTGGCAATGGAGCTGGCGCGCCTGGGATGCCGCCGAAGATCGCAGACGCGAGGATCTGGCGCTCGTCGACGTGACCGTCTTCGTTGTCTTCCTGCGCCATTTCATTCGGGTAGCCGCCTCCAAGCGGGTTGCCATTGCTGTAGTCTGGCTGAGCACCGTAGGCGTTGTTCGCGCCGTAGCCACCTTGTGGGAGGTGTTGAGGAGCAGGCGCACCACCCATTCCTCCTTGGGTGTATGGATCCATCGGCGCACCGCCCATTGGAGGTCCCATTGGGTCCGGGGTGTTACTGTTCAATCCAGTTGGACCCCACACATTCTTCACGGTGCCTCGCGCGCCACTGTTGAAACCTCCATCTGCACTGCCAGCTCCTGGCCACGCGCCTGGAGCGCCGTTTCCTTGCGCACCTTGGTTTGGAGTTCCCCACTGGTTCGTGAACGGCTTCGGAACGTCCACGACAGGGAGCTTCACCGAGTACGGGATCTCTGGCTTCTTGTACGCCTCAAAGTTCAAGCGGTTCGATGCGCTGCTCGCGCCGTCAAACTCTTCGTCGTCGGAATCCTCTGGTGGGTCGTAGCGAGGCGCACCCTGAGCCGCAGCTTTCTCGACAAACGCAGTCAAGAACGAGAGATTTGGGTCCACTTCAATGTCCTCGCAACTCGCGTCTTCTGGGAACACTTCCGCCATCAGCGCCATGTTCTTCGTCGCAGCCAAGTACTCGAAGCATCGCTGCTGCAAGTCGGTACTGCGACTCGTCTTGTACTTGTGCATCATCGCATCAGCGATATCGATAGTGTGCCCCATCTGCGCTGTGATCTTCGTGACTGCGCTCAAGACGTATCCGCGCGTCGTGTCTTCCTGCTCAAACGGACGGTCCACGAGCTCGCACAGGCGTTCGCAGATCTCCTCAAGCTCCATCGTCTCGGAAAGGAAACCATACTCACCGAGGACCCACGCCATGGTGCACACAAGAATATCTGGGAGCACTGGGCGTTCCAGCAGATCCAGGTACGTATCGACAGCATCACGACGCAACTCCATGTCTTGGTCTTCGTCTTCGCCGCTGCCTTCCGCGATCAAACGAAGCAGATTGTGCGCCACCTCTGGTCGCACAAGGTCGCCGCCCAACTCGAACACGTTCGTCATGGTCTGGATGTACCACGCGTTGCTCGGCGCATAGCGCTCCGCGCACTGCGTGATGCGCGACACCAACTCGGTTCGTAAGAACACGTCCGACGCGTCGCGCAGGAACTGCGTCAGCTTGTCCGAGATAAACTCCACATTCACAGGGTTCGTCATGCGGTAGAGGAGATCCAGCGTCTTGCGCTTCAGTGTCTCATCTGGGTCTTCCAAGCAGTCGATCACCGCCATCTGATGCGCCGCAGCGTAGCGAGGGTGGTCTTTCACAATCGCAGCCAATCCCGTCACGCCCAAGTACTTCAAGTTGTGGTTTTCGCTACTAATAAAACGCGAGATACTCGCCGCGGCAGCATCTAATAACGTGCTGTTTGGGTAAATGGTCGTCACGGTACGCACGCACTCGTAGATGATGGCGTACCCAACGTTGATTCCCGTATCGGCGCGACGCATCACGTCGTGCAGCACTTCGTACATGCCCTCGCTCGTCTGCTGGTCGGCTTGGCCCAAGAGCGCAAGGATCTTGAGCAGACGGATCTGAATCCACGGCGCCGGGATGCGGTGGTAGTCGAACTCGCGCGGCAAACGGTGCTCCGTGATCTGCCTCAGGATACTCACGAAGCTCGGCACGAGGTCCTTGTAGTCGCTCGGGTTCACCAGCGCGAGGTCATGCAAAATGCAGAGCGCAGCACCCATGACACTCGGGTCACGGTCGCAGAGCGTGCGACGCAGTGCGTCACCCGTGTCGCCGATCGACTCGGGGTTCAACTGGTGGAAGCGGTGCACCGCCATGACCGCCTTTTTGCGCACCAGCTCGGCGTCGTGACGCAGCAGGTCCAGGATCATCGGTTGCACGGCAGGGATCATCTCGACCGTCACGAGCTTGCACACCGCCATGAGCGCCGAGCAGACCTCGAGGTGGTTGGACGATTGCAGATCACGCTGCAGCTGGTTGATGATCATGAAGCGGAACTCATGCGTGGGTGAGAGCACGAGGCTGCACGTCAAGTAGCCCACGCGCTTCTGCATGAGGTTCGTGGACGCGGTCATCTCGACGGCCTTGATGTACCCGAAAGACGCGTCGTGGCCGAGCATCTCGACGTACATGAGGCGGATGAGGAACTCCTTCTTCTTCTTGTTCACCTGCGAGCCGGCGCTGCTGGACGTGGTCGTGACCTCGCTCAGCTTGCGCTTGAGCTGCGCGACCTCATGGATGATAATGCGGTCCTCCTCCTGCTTGGACTTGCTTTCGCCGATCGACTTGACGAGCTCGAAGAACTCCTTCGACAGGTGGCCGCCCGACATGATCGATCGATCGCCTCTCTTTCTCTCTCTCTCTTGAGCTGTTGGCGGTGGATGCGGAAATGGGGCTTTTGAGGGGGAGGGCAAGATACAAAAAAGCGAGTGTGTGCCACGTAATTCCGTCACAACAACACAATGTACTCACTAATAACATAAACCGGTATTGTAGAATCGCATAGCCTGCTGAATTGCATAGTATATTTATCTGTGTAATTGCATGGTTGCATTTTCCAAACTCGTGAACCAGAATCGACAGAAGTCATGGGCAGCAATGGCGTGGCGCTCCTCGACGACGTCGTCCGCAAGTACGGCATTGCGAAGAACTTTCCTCCGCAGGTGCGATTGTGTTTATGTTAAGGCCCTCTATTAGAACGTGTGGTGGTGCTTCATATTGCATCACCATATCGCTCACACACTCACTCGAGGAGTGCATGTGCCACCATATCGCGAAAAGATCGAGCGCTCAATGAATGAAATGGACTTTTATTCGCTCTGTGTTTGAATAGGACGACGAAGAGCAGGATGTGGTGATGACATCCATGAACTTTCATCAGCAGGGCGAAGTGTGTGTGACTGCGCGCAACGACGGCGTCATCTCCGTGATCAACTGCTTGAGCGGCATGTAAGTGCAGATTGCTCTTTCCTTCCGTTGAGGCGCTCGCCATTGTAAGTACAGTGACTGATGAGCTGGTGATGGTTTTTATATGGCTATGCAACTACACAGGATCACCAAGACGATCCTCGCAAAGCGCTACGGCGTGGATCTGGTCAAGTTCACGCACCACCCCGACTGCATCCTCTTCTCTTCCATGAACGACGCGAACGACTGTATGTGCGTCTCTCTGTTGGAGCTGCTCAAGCTCATTGATACTGGCTTATTCGTTGAAGTGCTTATGTGCCTATGTATTTATCCTTCATTGTGGGACTTAGATCGTATTCGCTACCACTCACTCTTTGACAATAAGTTCCTCCGATATTACGCCGGCCACACCGCCAGAGTGACGTCGCTGATGATGCATCCCACTGCCGACGAATTCCTCTCGTGCTCGCTCGATGGAACGATCCGGTTGTGGGATTTCCGGTCTCCAGATGCTCGAGTATGTGTGTGTGACAGGCGATTTTCATGGACATTAGCTCAGTATCGATTTTTATAACTGTTATGGCATCTCTCACTCTTCTAGGCGATCATTCGCGTCGGCCACCAGCCAGCGGTGAGCGTGTGCGGCGCGTACGACCAGGAAGGCGTCGTGTTTGGCGTGTACACGGACGACCACCTTGTGCGCATGTACGATGCGCGAAACTACCAGGACGGACCATTCGCCAAGTTCTCGCTCTATGACAACAGCATCTTGAGCGTGCTCGACCCGTACCTCGCGCGCCTGCAAGCCCCGAACGTGAACGCGAAGAAGCTGCATGCGCTCGACATCAAGTTCAGTCCCGACGGTAACCAGCTACTCGTCACGACTAACCGAGGCGTGTTCTTGCACTTGGACGCATTCGAGGGCCACCTGCTGCACATGTTCACAAAGCACGAGGGGAGTCAGCGCGGCGATGTGAAACTCGGCAGCGCGTACTCTGCAGATGGCGCGTACGTGACCACCGGCTCGGAAGATGGCCGCATCTTCATTTACAGAGCGTCGAATGGCGAGCACGTGCACACTTTGCCACGAGGTCACCAAGGTCCAGTGACTGACCTCCAGTGGAATCCCCAGCGCCACATGCTCGGCAGTGCTGGCTCCAACTCGACGGTCTTCTGGACTGCTGGAAATATCTAGGTACTGGTATCAGTGATGAAGATTGCAATAGTCAGATTGATACAGCCATAGTGGTCTCACTCGATGTCCTTATTGTGTTGCGATAACGGCAGCTCGGATAATCGTATTTGATTGTTACCAGGTATCAAAGCTGTGCAGTTGTCGCTTCTATCATGAAAAAATCTCTATAGCGATTCCTTGAGCTGTTTGAAAAAGTCTCGGAACGCGTCTTTGGGCTCCTTGCTCGTGGGGATGTAATGGCCGCCAGCATGCAGGAAAATCTTTGGCTCCACAAACCCTGCCGCCAAGCTCTTGGAGCTTTCAGGGTCGACAACCGCATCGGTCTCTCCGATCATGTGCAGCGTCGGGATCTCCAGCTTGAGCTCTGGGTTGCCGTAGCGGGGGTCGCGCGACTGTGGGGCGGAGATGAAGATGCCGAACTTGAAAGTAAAGGGCCATTCCTCTGGCTTCTCGTCTATGCGAACAAAAAGCAGCCAATCCACAGTAGCATGGTTAGTTTGATGCAATATCAATACGGTCGATAGCAACAGAGTGTGAGACTTACGCTGACGCTGGAAGACGAGAGAGGAGATGGTACCTCCCTGGCTGAATCCGAGCACGCCGTCGAAAGGACCCTGTTCGCGACAGATCTTGGCAATGTACTCGATCGACTCGTCCACCTTAGAGAGCGTCACCTTGCTGGTCTCCTCGTCGACGTGGAATCCAAACCAGGACAGTTGCTGTGGCTCCTGCTGCTGTTGCTCGCCTTCTTCCTGGGCAACGTCAGCGCTCGCGTCATCTCCGGATCTACGCAAAAACACACCAGTACACTGCATCGTTAGTACAGTGATACATGAACGACACACACAACGTACAGAGATACACGCGTACGTACTTCTTCGCGAACGGATCGTTCTCAATCACGATCGGGGCGTCCACGCACACTGCACAACCAGAAACACACACACATTGAACAGAGTGAGTACGTTGATCACAATCGCCAATCATTTCAGCCAGAATCACAGTCACACACGCACCAAAGTCGACGCTGGACTTGAACGCTCTACGGAACGCGGCGATGCGGCCACGCAGCGTCTCGCCGTTCTGCGCGTAGCCGTGCAGGCAGAGCACGCGGAGTTTGCCGGTGGAGCTCATACTTCTTTCAGAGTTGGCTAGCGCCACTAGCAGCTCTTGAAAAATGTCACCGCAAAAATTGTGTGACAAAACATTCCGGCTTTTATCCAACAACAAAAACTGGATGGAATGTGGATTATATCTAGAATTTATCCAGCATAATCGCTAAAATGGCGAACTTGGCACACACTCGCTGAAGTTGATGTCAACCTCAAAAGTTATCCGCTGAATGGAGTCGCGACCATGTGCAGCAGCTCTAAGAACGCCAAAAGAGCGTCTGTCTGCGGGTTTCCAAGGTGGAACTCGGACGCGTCCGAGTTTTCTTGGCCCAAAGGTGGCGCTGTCATCACGAAATCCGTGATCCACTCGCCTCGCACTTTGTTGGACGAGCCACTGACCATTTCTTCATTAAGTCGCTTCTCAATCCAATCGACGTCAACGTCCATCTTCTCAGTCGAGAGGACAACTTCCGCTTTGCTGCGGGACGCCAAGTAGTGCGCGGCTCGGAGGATCGCGAGCCACTCCACGTCCATCATCACTCGGAGGTCATCGTCGTCGTTCCCGAGCGAGGTTTCCGTGGATCCTGGTAGATCGAGTACTTCGAGACATGCTTTTCCAGGGAGGCATTTGCCCAGTGCAAGAAAATGCGTCTGCTCACTGCTCTTCTCGTCACTTCCTTCTGAATCAGTACCGTGCTTCACTTGCGCTTCAAACCGGACGTGCATGTGGCCCGCGAGCTACTTGGCTGGTCGCAGCGAGTCCAGCAGCAACTCGCTTCCAGGGTTCCCAAACGCGTTCTTGTTGATGCTGTGCCGGAAGTCCGGTCGCTGCGCGAATAGTGCGTCAATGTCGCCATGATTCTCGATGTGCGTCGGCCAGTCGTGCGACATAAATACATCCAGACGACTCTTACCGGTGCCACTGGCACTGGCAGAACCAGAGCTTGGAGCCAAGTGCGAAAGCTGGTAGACTTCGAATTCGCGCACGCAGTAGACGCTCTTGATCGCGTCCTTGTTGCATGGTGCTCATTCAAAGTGCCCTTTGTGGTAGTGCTTTGCATAGTAGATCCCGGAAATGCCAGCGATGCGAACCCCACCGACGTTGATCACGCCCGCAGTCCCCAAGTAGAAGATGTTGGGGGCGACTCAGCCGCCGTACTGGAGCTCCTGGAGGTAGTTCGACGCCTCGTGGTTGCCGCCGACGAAGACCGTGAGTATTGACGCCCGCTTCTCGCCACGGTAGTACTCGCGGAACGAATTCATGTGGCGGTACCGAGCCGGGCACGCCTTGCACTTGAGGTCGTTCGAGTTGCGCAGGCTCTCAAAGTCTCCACAACAGAGGATCAGCTTGATACGCTCACTTGGGGGCAGCAGCCTCGGCGTTGAGCTGGTCCACCTTCGCGTAGATCGCGTCCAGCTCACCGTGCGTGCAGCCAACAAGAGCGATTTTCATTGGGAGTCTTGGGGTCTTGAGAACTTGGGGGTCAACTGTGTCAACTGCCTGTCTGTTGTGAAGAAGCAAATTGACGAATGGATCAGCTCTTGTCGCTTTGCCTCATATTCACAAGAATGCACCGACATGCACAACAAAAATGTACCCATATGCACAACAAAAATGTACCCATGTGCACAACAAAGTGTGAGCTTCTTGGTAAAGTGGGCCACCTTAAAATTCTGCCTGGCTCAGAAAAACAAACTGTTGAAGTGTGAATGAAGGTCAGGAAATTCCAAGCTGGCGAAAGTTCAACACGGGACGCTGATAATTGGATCTCCTGTCAGAGCCCCGCCACCTTCATAGACCAACTTGACGCTGCACATAACAATCCGCATTTCCATCCATTTGCTCTCAGTTCCTTCTACCACTTGCTCACGTTACAACAGGTGCGCACGGCACGATGCGGCTGCACCAATGATCCCCGAATCGTAACCTGCGCTCGCAATCTCGATTTTCACCTGTTCACACGCAAAATGAACAGCGCCAGAAAGTTTAACGTTAGCAAGAGGGTTTGTTGGTTACATTATATCAGAAATGCATCAGGCGGCTTGTGTATGGAGCGTACCGGATTCGGGAACTTGGACCACGAGTATCTGCTGTAGGCGCTCCGAACTTCCTGCAAGAAGACGTCGCCAGCCTCCGCCATCCCACCAGAGAGCACAATCATCTGTGCATCATTCAAACACGCATACAACACAATTCATCGATTAGTTACAAAGCACTCAGCCTTGGTTGTATGTTCATTCGTTCGCTACTGTTTACCTCTGGGTCGAGCATTCGGCAGAGTGTCACGCACGCAAAGCCCAAGTAGTCTGCTGCCTATTGCACCACAAACAGTCAGCAACACACACTCTAGCTAACATGCTTACAAACGGGAATTGGTCATCGCTTACCTCCGCAATCAGTCGCGTGCACATCGGATCACCCTCTGCAGCGAGCTCAAAGATGAGCTTTGCGGTGATGCTCTCGAGAGAGTACGCTGCGAGCGTCGAGTCTGCGCCAGCAGTCATGTGCTCTTGCGCTTCGAGCACCAGCGCTCCTGCAGAGCTGTACGCTTCGAGACACCCGCGCTGCGTGCATCCGCAGAGCCGACCATTGCGCTCCACGATCTACGAAGAAGCGTACACAGTCGACAAAGAGAGAGAGAGCGATGAGCTGCCTTGATAGTGGAAATGCGTAGCAAGCAGCAAATAAAGTAAAAACACCATGTGTCCGCCTTCAATGGCGTTTGTACCGCCGCGAACCAGTTTCCCATCGCTGATAATGCTAAAGCCCACGCCAGTTCCAAGCGCTGCAAGTACACATGCACACAAACAGAGAGTACATCATGTGATAGGCTATTAGTATGATAGCATAGGGCTGTCAATTCGCAATGACAAGTAATAGCTGCATTCCATACTGAGCATGATAAAGTTCTTCACGTTCTGTTTGGCGGTGCCAACCCACTGCTCCGCCAAGATCGCTGCGTCCGCGTCATTGCACACATGGACCTACAAAGTAGCAGTATCCGCACTATTAAGTACAACACTCATAACTTATAGTTCTCTCGGACGCACACACCTGGAGCCTGTCAAGTCGCTCGACAAACAGTTGCTGCAGCGGCACGTCGCTCCACGACGGGAAGTTGGACGCTGCGTGGATCACGCCATTCGCTCGCAGAATACCTGGGCACCCGACACCGACAGCGAACAGATCCTTCTTTGTACGCTTAAGCTAATTATATGCACACAAGGAGTTCACGTTCATCTTGTGAAGCAACAACAGAACAAGTGAGAGTGCACGAGTGCACGTTGACAAGGCGAACGAACGTACCTCTTCAAGCGCCTGCTGCAGCAGCGCACACGCGAGCCCGACAACGCTCACCGGTGCCTGCTCACTCGCGACGATCTGTTGCTGCTTTCTCGCGAGCACGCGGCCGTTGGTGTCCACGATGCCCACTTTCACGCTCGTGCCGCCGATATCGATGCCAGCGATCAGCGTCATTATCACTTGCTGTGCTGCTTGGTGAACCAGATTTGACGAATGGAGCGCTTAAGTTCGCACCTGAAGCAGGATCTCATTTTTTAACGTAAAGCGTAGATTGAAGGCGAAATCTGGTTCGCACTCAAATTTTAATATAATGTCTAAAATATCAATAAGCTTTTATCCGCAAATACACAACAATTTGTATGTATATGTTTTTGAAAATACCTTTTAATAAAATGTATCTATTATCCAGGTCCTTCTTCACAAAACGGCATCCATAATAATCTGCGCACATTTGCAGATTAACCAGAGAAGCAAGAGCGAGATGTGGTTCCCCAGCGACGACGGCTTCCTCGCGATGCAGGCGCAGGAGAACCTCGCGAGAGCGCAGATGGCGATCGCCGCATCCACCAACGCCACAGCAGTAGCAGCTACTGCCAACAACGCAAGCGCATTCGCCAACGCGACTATGACGCCCGACTTGCTCTCGAGCCTTCATGATGTGGACCCAGACACACTAATGATCGTGGGCACGGTCGCGGCCGTGGTACTCTTCTGGCTCACGCTCTGCGGGTTGTGCCGCTGTGTCGTGTTCTTGCCGTGTCCGTGTTGCTTCTGCTACATCCCGTGTTGCTGCGGCTTTTGCTCCAAGGATGCCAAGGAGAAAGAGAGAGTTCATCACGAACATCACTACCACCAACACGACGTGCGCTACTACCCGGGCATCGCAAAGACGAAGAGCGCAGCAGCAGCGTATCATCAGGGTATCGCAGTGATGCCGGCGTACTCGTCACTTACAGTGGACATCGAGGAACCGCTGCTAGGACCACCCGCATACTCGCAGCCGCCCGCGTACGAAGCGTCCCCACCAGCGTACCACAACGTGCCCACTGCGCCACCGCTCAGCTAGAGAGTGGTCACAATACAGTACCTACTCACTGCATTCAAAGCATTTAATGCGCAGAAGAGTGGATGTATGTTCATGAAGAAATCTGTATCCTCCATGCGATCCAGAGCGTTAATACCCATTCATAAACTCGAAAGAAAATAAATTATACATCGTTTTCTCCATCGCACAGCAGCACCATGCACCTGTGACTCCTCCGTTTGTTCGCACCTCACATACAGAGTTCATTAAGGTTGTCTAACTACGCGCCGTCGTAGTACGTAGGATTCTGCTTACGAGAACTTCTCGCTCTGTTCGAGCGCGCTCTTGAACGTCACATCTTCATCATCACCATCTGTTTTGTGCTCCTCCTCTTCGTCCTCGTACTCCAGCAGCGTCTTGAGCAGCACTGCCTCCTTCTCCTCTTTCTGGAGTGATTGGCGCCGCTGCGTTTCCTGTTTGTGCATCGCGAGCAACTCCGCGAGCAGCTGGTAGAGCAGATCCACCTCCAAACCCGTCGCGATCGTCAGCCCTCCGCCTGCTTTTGCGTGGCTGGCCGTGGGTTTGAGCTCGACAAAGACCACGCGAATACTGTACGAAGTCGTAAGCGAAACATTCACAATGTCCTCGAACGGCACCACGGTCGTCGTAGCGAAGAGCGGCACCATCGTGCGGTAGATGAGCGACCCGTAGGTGACATGGAGCTTCGATGGGATTGAGTTGATCACGCCCGAACCTTCGTACAAAAGAACATCGTTCCTCTTGGCTTCAGGTGTGGACGCTGCTTTCAGTGACGTGATTTCAGCACCGGCACTGCCATCATGCAAACCACACAAACGTTAGTAGTTAGCTTCAGTATAGAGAGAGCCCTGGTGTTGCAGCTTTGTAAAAAGGTGCATACTGGTCCATGATCGCCGTGATCGCGCGTACACGCAGCCGCTGCGCGGCATCTGCGCGCGCCGTGACCTGCTTTTGTTTCTCGTCAATCTTGGTTTTCACTTTTCGATCGCCTTCGGCGGTCAGTTCGCTCCAGAGCGCGTGCACCATGTCGTTGATCACCTCACCATAGCACTTGTTGGGCTTCTTGCTGGTTGTCCCATCACCATTTGCCTCATCCGTAGCTGTTGGTACTGGAGCTTTCTCTTCGTCATTTGAACTAGAGGAGAGCGAAGCTGACGCGAGTGCGTCGGCGAGGCTCGAGGGGCCTCCTCCCGTGGACGCTGATGGAGGAACCTCTTCCGTTAAATTGATGTTGTACTTCTTGAACAGCGGGTCGAGGAGTCCGATGAGCAGCGCACACGCAAACTCCTGCTCGTACGCATACTCCTCCAGTGGGATGCAGAGGTCACGCATGTTCGTCTTCATTTCACTACGTATGCAAAACAGTTTAGTGACGATATTAGTCAACGCTCTACATAGCTATAAGAATATCAAAGGATTTGACAAATGGTTTACCTGGAAAACATCCGCTTGACGTCCTGGACGTAGCCTTTGTCCAGCTCAGCGCCTTTCATATCTGGAGACAGCACCAATATCCATAGCAATATGCTTAGACACCCACCATACGCATGACACATAAAGCCCACTCACTATACACAGTCTTTGCTTACCTTCATCTGTTGTGTTCTCTGGCGTGGACATGAACAGGTGACTCAGCGACAGGTACTGGCTGATGATCGTCGCCTGGATTGCACCGAGCAGCTGGTCGAGCGCGAACGCGAGCGGCTTGGTCTTCTCGGCCGACAGGATGTTCCGGCTGCTCGACACGAGTCCGCCGAGCAGCGTGTTCTCGCCCGATACGAGGCAGCAGACGTCCAGCACGCGTAGCTTGGACGGTAGCACACCGATGCGGATAAACACGTTCTGGTACGCGGCGGTGTTCGCCATACCGTTCGCGACCGACTCCTGCGACACTTTCTTGCGGAAGAGCACGCTCGATGGTGTCTCTTCGGCGAGCACGAGCCCTTTGCCCATGCACACGGTGACCATGAGCTCCTTGATGATCCACCACGCGCGGTCGGGGCGGATCTGCACCTCGAGGATGCGCCACTTGCTCGGATCTTTCTCGACCGGCAGGCTCGCCATCCACTCCGGCAGCTTCTTGGTGGTACTGTTGCTGTTATTGCTGTTGCCACCATTGCCGCTATTCCTAATGCTCGCAGTGGCAGCAGACAGCAGCCCGCGCTCGCTCGAGTTTCGGTTGTTGCCACTGGCAGCGTACAGCGCGCGCAGCTCGTCGCGGTCGAGGAACGCGAAGTCTGGGTGGTCCTTCACGGCGCTCGCGCGGTCCAGCTCCATCTCCATCGGGTCGGCCTCGCGCGAGAACGCCCCGAACTCGAGCTCCTCGTCGTTGAGCTCCGTCGTTGCCGCGGACCTCATCATCCTGACTCTTCTTCTCTCTTGCTGTCTTGCGATTGATTGATAAATAGATAGATGGATTCTCCATGGGTTGTCATTTCGATTTTGACGGGTCGTCATGGGGTTTGAATAGGGTGGTACACATAACATTAGGGACAGCGTTTGTTGATTGCTTGGGAAAAAGCCAAAAAGGCAAACAAGCACCAAAATGGCGCAACCAGAGGCGACGATGCCGACATGGCAGGCGCAGCAGCTCGCCAAGAAGCTCGAGAATGACGTGCGTAATGTGATTTCTAAATAGCTCATAGATTGGTGGCTATGTGGCTATGTTTATGAGCGTCGCTGTTGCTCAGTTGAGGACAGTTGAGTGTCGGTATCTGCTGAATGACTGGCGCCAACGAGAAGAGCACTGCAAGGCTTACTGCATCACGCGTGATGGAATATGCTCCTATTTGTGTGTGATGTGCAGATCCGCCAGTTGAACGTTGCGATGGCAGAGCTGGATACCGTCAAGCCGAAGAAGGTGCGTGTGTTGTTTTGCTGCTGCTTGCTTGCTGGAAGCAGCTAGTTGATAACGAATTGTTGTTGCTGTTACCGATACTGCTGGTGCTGGCGATAGGCGACGTACGTGAAACGAGCGAACGTGTTCTTCCTGGACCGGAGAGATATGATCGTCAAGGCCAAGCGAAGTGCGTTTTCCACTCCGCTAATGCATCTGACAGCATATCCATACGAATTGGCTCACTGTGTCGCATTCATTTTGTAGACGAACTCAAGGAGAAAGAGCAGAAGCGTCACGACATCGGCCTTCAGCTTCGCAGCGCCACCGCATAATGATGACGAATACAGCAACCTACGCATACCTACAGCTGCCTAAATCCCAAACTGCGTACGTGTTGCTTGTGCGCATGCATAGCTTGCAATGCAAGCGATCGCCGCATTGGCGCTCGCGTCCAATTAGGACAGGTTGCGTTGCGTTCAATTGTGCCATTCAAGGTCACTATTCCGAGTTAGCTTCACTTGCATTGTTTGGAAGACCACGTTTGGTCTTCAGCCAGAACATTCCCCCGCTTCTGTGACTGGCATCACCAGGCTTCAGCTGTGCAAGTTCAACGCGCATTTGACAAAGAGAGCCAAACCAGACACGACTCAATAACAACAATGGCGAAGAAGCTCGTGGTGATCGGCGGCGCCGGTGCGCTCGGACGAGGCATCAGCGCGCACTTCTCGCGCTCCAAGGTCTGGAAGGCGCTCTCCGTTGACTTCAGCGCGAACGCGGACGCTGATGCGTCCTTCGTGTTCGACAAGAGCGACGGTGCTGGCAGCAGCAGCACCCTCGCCCAGGCGAGCAGCGTGCTCCAGCACATCAAGAGCACGTGAGTAGCTGCATTCGTTATCTGTGCTTGTGTATTGTGTTTTGCATGTTGATGGCGTGGTGCGCAATGCTGACTTGACTGTGTTGTGGATGGAGCAGCTATGGTCGTGTGGACGCGGTGGTGTGCGCTGCTGGCGGCTGGGCTGGCGGCAGCATCAAGGACGCTGACACGCTCGCTAACCTCGCGCAGATGCACGCGATGAACACTGAGTCTGCAGTACTGTGTAAGCGGCAGCAACGTCTACAAATGGAGGATATTTGAGTATGATTTGATGATTTGTGTTTGCTCATTGCGATTGTGCTGTTGTTTGGTTTGTTTGTGTAGCTGCTCATCTTGCGAGTAACTTGCTGACCCCAGGCGGGCTCTTGGTGCTCACAGGCGCCGCAGCGGCTATCAAGGCCACGCCTGGCATGGTTTCGTATGGAATCAGCAAAGCTGGCACGCACCACCTCATCGCCAGCGCAGTGTACGTATTGCTCTCACTTGAACAGCAAGAACGAATCGGGAATGACATGCGCTTATAAATTCTTCGTTCGTTTCTCTGAAAAACAGTGACGCGCTTCCAGAAGGCTCGTCAGTTGTCGGTATCTTGCCAGCGACGATCGACACGCCGATGAACCGCAAGTACATGGCCGACGCCGACTTTTCCTCCTGGACAAAGGTACGAATTATAAACGCGCGTAACTTACGTGCAAACAAGTATCAAGGTGTGCTTATGTTTTATTGTGTGCACAATTTTACTCAAATTTTCACAATCAGGTGGAAGACATTGCTGCAAAGATTTTGGAGTGGTCCGAGGCGCCAGCGGCGTCGCGTCCAACGTCTGGTCACCTTATTACAGTGCTCACAGAGAACAACAAGAACGCGTGGAAGGACATGGGCAACCCATTCCTTTAAGCTCCTATAGCTCAACAAACAGCAACCCAGTGTCCACACATGAAAGACACACGTGCATGATAGCGGCCATCTCAGGAAGACACTTTCTTTTGTGATAATGTGAAGTCTGCAGAGTTTGTTTCTTGCATGTTGGTCACTCTTTAGTTTTCGTTATTGCATTATTGTCGTATTGTTTCTTGTTTACTTTGTGTGTTTTGCAAGTGCTAGCTGCTCATATTTTACGAGGATACTAATCCCGTGGACGACGTGGCGCCATTCCCAACAATCAGCGACTTGCGGAAGTGGTCGCAGAATGCAGTGAGCACGCGCTTAAACTTGCGCGAGTTCTCGATGCATTCCGGCTTGGCGATCGTGCCAGCAAACTCTGTGCGCGCTTTCACGGCAACGCGCGAGCCCACAAATGCGTCATCTGCGAGCAATCGCTGGATGAGCTCTTCGCTGCGCTGACGTCCAAAGCACGCCCAGCAAGAGCGCACGACCTCTGCGACCCGCTCAATGAGCACGGGCGGCATCGACCCTCCTGCCGCGTTGAAGAGCGCGACCAGCAAGTGGTACTGCACATCCTTCTCAAAGAAGAGCGTGCGGATCAGCTGGTGCAGCTGCACCTGGCCTTCGTACTCGCCTGAGCGCAGCAGATCTGCTGGTATCCGCAGCACTTCGCCGTACCACGAGCCCACGTCCGAGAGGAAATCGAGCGTCGCGAGCCCCACTTCCGGGTTCTGCGACTTGAGTGAGTGCAGCACCAGCGCCAGTAGCGACTCGAGTTGGTTGCAGTGCACGAGGATGAGCGGGCGGTGCGAGCCGCAGCTGCGCGCCAGGTCGAGCAGCGACACGATCAGCGACGCGCTCTCATCCATGTTCCCGACTGCCGCGATGTGCGAAAGCGCGCTCTCAATCACAATCAGCATCACGCGCGTCAAGGACGCAACGGACTCGTCGTCGTCACCCGCGCACACGATAATGCTCTTGATCACTTTGAGGAAACTCCCATCAAAGCTGCGCGCAAACTGTTCGAGCAAGTGCGGTATGATCGCGGACGCGAGCTCCAGCGCTTGCGTGCGAATTGAGTCAAAGAGCGCGACCAGCAAGCCGCAGAACTTGCTCATGACCTCTTCGTTTGCACCATACACGCGCAAGATCCCCTCGATCACTTTCCAGTGGTTGCGCAGCGCGCAGAGCACTGGGTGTGGCACTTCCTGATTGATCTGCGGCGGGATCTTCACTGCGAGCACGTGGAGATGGTCAAAGAGCTCACAGAGAAACTCGACCGATGCGTCGTCGTCGGCTGTGAGCACTAGGAACCGCGTCGCCAGGTCGCGAAACATGATCGCGCAGAGCTCGTCGATCACGGGCACCGCATCTTTGTACGACACTGTTGCGACGACGTACGCGACCGACTCGACGATGAGCTGCACGCTGTTGCCGGACAAGTTGGGCTTCTTGCCCGCGGGCACCGGCGCGCGGCTCGTGCGATATAGACTCAGCATCGCGTCGAGCCACGCCTGATTAAAGAAATGGCGCCCGCAGCGATGCGTGAGCTTCTTCATCGCGACCGTGCCGATGTGGTCTTCGCCGTTCATGCGCATCCGGAACGGGTAGTTCGGGTGTGCTTCGCTCATCTCAAAGCTCTGGGACATGATCCGGAACGCGTACACGTCCAAAAATCTCGGATTGCGCGCAAACCAGTGGCCCATGACACCCAGAAAGATTGTGGCGGTGCGCGACAACGCCGGGTGGGACGGTTCCTTCCGAGACAAAAACTCGAAAAGCTGCGGGATCAGCGACGTGTCCTCCTCGCGAATCGACTTGGAGAGCGCGCTCAGCGCGTGCACGTACACCTCGGTCTTCTTCCACCACTGTTAGGCATTAGGAAGCAACATTGTTAGACACAATAACAAGATTAGAAAATGGTTCAGAACCAACTTCCATATCCAAAAACGACTAAATAAGAATCATAATCACTCACATTTGGCGAAGCTTGACCCGCATCGTAGAGCTCGTACTGCCGAAACACGACGTGGATCGCGTCGACCACGAATTTGTCTTCGCTCGCCTGTGTGACCGTCGCGAGTGAGCGGAAAACTGCGCGCACGTCGTTCCGATAGCTCGTGAACCGGTCGCGCGCTGCCACGGGGAAGTTCTCGTAGTCGTCGGGGAACTCGGTTCGCTCGACCAGGATGTTCAGCAGCCGTGAGATGAACGCTTCAAAGTCCGCCATGCGGCGCTCGTGCTTGCCCGAGATGTACACGCGAAAGTCGATCCAAAAGTCCATGGTTTCGTTCGAGATCTCCAGGTCGTTCATCGCTGTGAAGTACAGGATCGTGTCGAGGAACTCGTAAACGAGCGAGCCCGGTTGCAGATCCAGCGTGTAGTCGACAAAGTACATGATAAACGACTGTCCGCACTCGGCCATCGCCACCGCACAGCCCTTCAGGCAGTACCCCATGGCGTCATTCGCGGCGAGTCGCTCCATGATATGCTTCCCGAGCAGTACAAAGTTCTTCATGACGAGCTCCATCAACGGGATGTAGCCGTCGTTGTTGCACGCGCGCACGACTTCTCGGATACACAGCAGCGCGTCTTCCGAGAATTGTGGGTTCATGGTTTCCTGGAACGCGCGGTCGAGCAGCCCCGAGTCCATGATCACACTCGGCGCCACGTGACCGTACTCGACCCAGCTGGAGAAGCACTTCAGCAGCAGTCCACGCAACCGCACGAGCTTCTCGTCTGCGTCGATTGCCTTCGCTAACGTCGGCAGCACGGTGTTCACGACGTACGGCGCAGATTGCTGCACGAGCACCTCGCACTGCGCGCGCTTGGTCTTGGAGAACTTGACGCGCTTGTTGTTTACTTCTTCAGGGATCACTTTCAGCGTGAGCAGGATCGCAAAGTTGGTCAGGCTCGAGGTGACATCGTCCAAGATCGGGTTTTTCTGGTTTTTCACAAGCCACTCGACCGCGCCGACGATCGACGACTCCGAGTGCTGCTCGTGGAAGCGCAGCAGGATCACGGCGATCGTGAGCGCCAGGTGGGTCTGCACGTTGAACTCTTCTAGCGCGCCATTCGGTCCGGTCAGGATATTCCACACCTCTTGGTACACGAGCTCAAACTCCTTCGACAGGCTCTCGTGTTGCACGCGCTCTTCTTCGGTCCACAGCGCTGGGTTCTCCAATTTGTATGTGCGCACGTACGACGCGACTGTGAAGTAGATTGTCGAGCCGGCGAACGCGCGCTCGGCCTTCACCTGCGGGTTCTCTTTGTCCGTGATTGGCGTCTGCAGCACGCGCAGCGCGGTCTGTGCGGCCTCGGGTGTACGCTGGAAGCGCTGCAAGAGCGAGTCGGCTCGGCGGCGCATGCGCGGCGAGCTCAGCGGGTTGTAGAGCTGCCCAAGCGCCTTAGCTACCACAGAGACCTCCATGATCAAATAAGCGCAGTGGGGTGTGTGTGATATGTGTGTACGTGGCAACGTTCTTGCCTGCTGCGAACGCGAATGCGCACCCGAGTTTAGACGCGTGGGGCCTCACGCAGAGATGACGGCGCTGCGAATGGATGAGTGCTTCGACGCCTGATGGTTTCGTTGGAAGCTCTTGGCTTGGTGACCTTGTCGTCGAGGGTTTCTGATGCTTTTTATATCGCAGCAGCATTGCTGACTATTCTATTTGAAAGTGACGCTATGCTGAAAGAAAGGAATATTCACAGCTAAATTCGAACTTAAACGGAAACACAACAAATATTCACGGATTTACCAGAAACCGATTATTCGAGGTTTTGCCGTAAATTGGAAGGACCACAATCAACCGTATTGAAACCTAGTTTCATGTGAAGTGCTTGACTGGGAGGTGGTCTCAAGTGAGCGAAGAATCAATCCGAGGACTAACGACAAGAAGCTCGTGTTGCCGAAACTTCGCATTCTTCGATTTATCGACACTTTCAAATCTACAGATGCTGGCTAATCATCTCAACTTCATCAGTCCGTGCCTGTTGGGTTCTTGGACGTCGTCTCGCGTGACTTCTTGGCGTTAGCACCAACGCGCGTCTGCTTCTTGCTCTCGGTCTTGTTCATTCCGCGGAACTTCTTCTTGTCGCTCTGCGACATCTTACTCAGGTCCCGACACCCAGTGCCACCTTCCCAATAAGAAGTCACAATCTTCTTTTTCCCGACTTCGTTGCCGCAGGCGCACTCTTTCACCTGACTTGACTGCTCTTTCGAACAAAGACCGCAGATCATCCGGCTCGCAATCTTGCCCAAGTTTGCCTGAGAGCAATCGCTTGAGTCGTGGCACACGTCGCAGGGGAATGCCTTTCCGCAGCACTGGAAGCGGAACCATCGGTACGAGTGGCGGTAGTGCTCACACGCGCCTTTGTTTGGCAGCGGTTGTCCGAGTACAAAGTTCTCCACCAGCTTCTTTTGGCCGCTCTTCTTGCCCGAAGTTGGCGACAATGGTGGGGATGACGAGGTCTTGTTCTTCGAAGTTGAGGCTGAGAACTGACCGATGACATACCGCTTCGTCAACATCACCAGTTTAGTATGGCAGGAGAAACAGGCGTGCTCCGATCGACGGGTTGGTGTCACGCTTGGAAACAGCACTTCATTCCCACACTCCAAGCACGTTGCAAGCAGTTCGCTCGGGACCACGTCCACGATACTGCAGTTCTCATTCGTATCCACGTACGCCAAGATCGAGCTTCCTGCGTGCGCGAACACGGGTCGCATGGTCACGAGGTGCAGCACACTGCATCGAGGACACCATTTCTGGACGGTCGGCTTATCCAACGCCAGGTTCGCGTCAAACTTGAGAGGGCAGTTGCCGCACTGCAATTGGCAAACCAGTCGGTGAGGGACCAGAGTTCCAATCTGGTGAAGGAAGAGCTCCTCGAGTCGAATTTGGGCTCCTTTCTCCTCTGGCTCGGTCTGAATCGCAGCGCGATCACCATCAGGAATGATTCGCTTATCAATACCCGTAGACTCTTCAGCTTGAATGTTTTGCTCCTGAGTGCTCTCAGACGCTGGTGGCTGCTCTGCTTGGACGATTTTGCACAGGTACTTGAACCGATCGATGCACTCGTTCAGCAACTTGCCGTCCACTTCGCTCGCAATGCTGATCCACCGGATTTTCTTGTCGAATGTCGCTGGGTACTTCTTCAGTGCTTTATCGAGCGCTTTTTGCTGAGCTTCAGACCAGTCCTCGCTTGAAGTTGCGCTTGCGCTTCCTGAAGTTGCCGTCGGCGATTCGCCTTGCTGCTGAGATTCCACACTGGCTGCAATGGGAGCTGCCTTCAGCACTTTGATCACAATTCCCTTGTTCTTCGGTTGTTCAGATGATACTTCGCTTGCAGAAGCTGTCTTGGACTCGTGCAAAAATTTGCACTTTTCGCCGTTCTTGCACTTGTTTTCTGCAAAGAACTTGCACACTGATTGTTTCTTCGCTTTCTTCGCTTTTGCAGTTTTCTCCACTGGAGTTGGACTGCTGGTCTTGTCCTGCTTCGCTCTCTTTTGTCTTGGAGGTGAAAGTTGCTTTTTCGCCTGCTTTGGGGCTGGATTCGAAACCTCGGCAATAGGTTCTGCATCTACTAATGCTTCCTTTCCTTCCTTCACATCATGGGAGAACTTGCATTGGTCGCCACTTCTGCATTTCGTTTGACTCATGAAGAACTTGCACGGCGTCTGGCTGGTGTCTTTCTTCGCTCTCGTCTTTACCTTCTTTGTTTTCGTGCGAGGTTCGCTGTCTGGAGTGGCCTCAGAAGAGCTCGTAACAATCGAGGTAGCTGTTGCAACAGCGGAATCCTTATATATTGTAGCTTCTTCCGGCGATGGTGTCTCTTCCTCCTTCGCAGCAACAACTTCTTCTTCCAATTCGCCTGTCGATATCAGCAATGGGTAGAAGTTGTTATCCAGCCACGTTAGCAGCTTTCGCAGCGAGAGCGTTCCGCGCAGCTCCTTCGCGCGCGCCTTCATTCCCGAGTCGATCGTATCAAACTGCTTGCTCGTCAGTCGGCTCTTGTAATGTCTAAAATCGAACACTGGCTCCTGCGTCGGGTAGTCCTCCGGTAGTTCAAAGAGCAGCTCTGTCTCGCCCTTGAAGCGCTCAGAGAGGTCTGGATCCGACAAGCTGATAAAGCAGCGCGCTCGCTTGGCTGAAGAAGCTGAAGCTGTTTGTGCAGTGCTGGCTGCTTCTCCGTCGTCGGTGATGAGCTGCGCGTGGTAGCGGCGCTGGATCGCGAGCCACTCCTTCTGCGTCGCGTCCTGCAGCTGTTGCTGCTGCTGTGTTGTGTCGGTTGTTGAGGTGCTGTCCGCCATGGTGATGGTGATGGTCGTGGTCGTGGTCGTGGTCGTGGTTGTTGGAGTCGCTTGCAGATTGTTTGTGATGGCAATCAGTTAGTCTTCTTCTGCTGCTGCTGCGCGTCCTGGCACCTTCACTTGCTCCATTTCTTCTGCCTGTTGTCTACAACAGATCTTGGCAG